>JAJLSM010000028.1:92781-203848 GCA_030567595.1 Kuraishia piskuri
CCGCCGCACCCCAACTGGGTCGTTGCCAAGAGCAGAAAAGCCACTTGGGCCGCGTTCTACAATAGAAGAAGAACTCTCCTGCAGAAAGCTCTTGCACTCGAGAGACCAATTGTGTCAGTGCCTCAGATGCCACTGTCTCGTCTCGTCGTTGTTTCTCATCAAATGCAGTGGAGTACGGCTGCTCGTTCGCTGCAAGACGGCAATGGGAAAGCCCGATAGTGCATCAACCGTGCGGCGAGGCACTATCGTTAGGCTGCATTTTGCACGTAATATCGCCCGGGTATGAAGGGCTCCCGTGCTGCCGTTGCACACAGGTGCAGCAATAGTGGGTGCACGGTGATGGATAGGCGGCCTAAGCTGAATAAAGTTGCAACTAACTTAACACTAAACTTAGCACTCAAAGATGATAATTCAAACTCAGCACTCAAAGATGAGGCACCAGTTGGATCATATATCAATGATGAAGTTTGGTTGGAGATATTGTGTTGATGCAGCTCGCATGTCACAGTGTGTCAGTGAGTGTGTCTTTTCGTGTGCTCCCAACTATATTCTGATTCTATCTTTGTACCACTGATAAGTAGGTTGTGGAGGGAAGGCGGCTTCTCTTGAATGAGTAGCTACTCTGTAAGCCAGATGTCTCCATTTGCATCTTGGCATGTGTCTGTGGCATAATAGAAATCAGAGTAGCCAACTATATTATAATCGTCAACATTATTATCCTTGACAGTGTCTACTTGAGAAACTACAGCATCCAGTTTTTGGGATGGACGCTTTTTCCATTCCAAAAAGAAAAATGGCTTTTTCTGCCGACACAGAGTCTGGGGCTGTTTTCGAGAGAGAGGACATGGTTGTACAGCCAGGATCCAATGCAGTCGAAGCTGGGAACCTCAAGGACAATGCTATCGTGATTGTTTTCGAAGACGATCTTGGAGATAGCGAGGGAAGCAGTAGACTTTCGCCTTCTCTCGAACTAAGCCCGTATGCCGGATTTGATCATATCACTTGGTATGTGTCTAATGCGCTGCAATCAGCTGCATTTTTCATTAATTGTTTTGGATTCGAGCCCATGGCCCATAAAGGGTTAGAAACGGGATCTAGAAATATCTCTGCTCGTGTGATTAGGAACGGGAGCGTTGTGTTCCAGTTTATGAGCGCTCTCAGGTCCAGTTGCGAAGGTCCAGAAATGGAGAAGCTTGCGGAAATCCACTCCCATGTAGCCAAACACGGAGATGGTGTTAAGGATGTAGCCTTTGTGGTGGAGGATTTGGAGACAATTCTGACTAGGGCAAAAGGGTATAATTCCAACATCATAGAGGATGCCAACACCTATGATCTTGAAGGTGGGGCAATTCAAGTAGCCAGGATTGGTGCAATTGGTGATACAACCCACACTTTGATTCAGAGAGATGCCTCATGCAGAGGGTTCTTGCCCGGAAACTATGAGCTTTTAAAAGGGACAGGTAAAACACAACTACTACCTCCCGTCAACTTTGAAAAGGTTGATCATTGCGTTCAGAACGGAGATTGGAACACCATGGAGGATTCTTGCAGCTTTTATGCGGATGTATTTGGGTTCCGCCGGTTTTGGTCGGTGGATGAAACACAAGTATCCACCGAATACTCAGCGCTGCGTTCCATCGTGATGACTTCTCCTGATGAAAGTATCAAAATGCCTGTAAATGAGCCTGCCGAGGGAAAATGCAAATCCCAAATTGAAGAATTTTTGGAGTTCTACGAAGGCCCTGGTGTCCAGCACATTGCACTTCTGACCGATGATATTGTACAGACGGTTACGGCTGCTAAAGCACGGGGAGCAGGTTTCATCAACATTCCGGATAAATACTATGTGCAGCTTTCCAAGAGGCTTGAGGCATCCAAGGTGGAGTTCATCACAGAGACAGTGGAGGAGCTGCAGAAACTGGGAATCCTCGTTGACTTTGACGAGAAGGGGTACCTGCTGCAAACCTTTACCAAGCCCTTATCTGATCGTCCAACCTTATTCCTGGAGATTATTCAACGGCACAACCACAGCGGTTTTGGTGCAGGCAACTTTAAGTCGCTATTTGAAGCGCTTGAGGCTGATCAGGAGCTAAGGGGAAATTTGACTTGAGGGAACTCCAGAGAGATGGAAGAAAGAGGATCTGGGGAATTTGTCAAAGCCTAGGCAGAGATAACATCTCGCTGCTTTCAGTGAGATGATCTCCACGGTTTGTTTTAATAGTTAATATATCAAATGATAAAGGTTGTGCACTGATCATTTTGTACAGCGCGCTAGCACTGCTATTGTTACGGCCTAGTCGTGCGCAGGCTGATTAGTGCACAGGCTAATTATTTTCCTAGAACCACCATTTTGAGTCTCACACCACTGGCAGCCTTGAAGGTGGGGAAGCGGGGGTAGGGTCCTCGAGGAGACAGGCATGCAGTGATGGGTAAAGTAAGAGATGATGGTTTAATAGCCTTAGTGTGTGTTCTAATAGTGTAATAGGTTTTAAGTAGAGGCCGTGAGTGTAAGGCTTAACGGTGTGAGCCTTAATAGGCCATAATAGGCCTTAAAAGTGTAGTGTAGTGTGTTAATGCTACGCTACGTCAATGATTGGGTCTAGAAGGATGCAGGGTTGCGCGTTCATGTATATCCACACAAACTCGGGGATCGCAGAGCGCACGGCTCTCAGTTGGGACAGTTGAGCAAAGCGTCTCGCGGTAGAAGCTATAAGGTGTGTGGGAAAACCTGTGGACGGCCCTCTCTATGCGGCGCTGTTCGCGTTAAGCAAAAATTTTCTCCACCGCAGCGAATGCCGTTGTGTTTCAGGTCGGGCGTGCCTGTGCCAAAAGTTTTTCCGACCACTGCACAGGCTGTGCGGCCATATTTAGGTGGGAGGTGCAGGAGCAATGCGAGGGCCAAAAAAAAAAAGGCATTCCAGAACCCACAGCATGAAAAAACAAAGGCAGTTGCCAAAAAAAACAAAGAGTAAAGTATCCTCCTCGATGGTGGTGAGGTTGTGTGCTCTAGGGTTGCCATGCTGTCTAGCTAGGCTTGCCATGCCCCCCCTTACCAATAGCATTATCCAACAAACGAGTCGTGTGTGCGACACATCTTTAGATCCCGTCTCCCCCGCCCTCCTCGCAAGCCTTGGGAGATCCTTCTGTGGGGAGGCTGCAACTATCAAGCAGATCTGGTCCGGGTAATCGCGTGCTCCACCCGCAAAACTATCCCCGTCACCTATATGTGTGCAACCCAATTCAGGCCTTCACCCCGCATTTTCCAGCAGGCTTTTTTTTCTTTTTTCTCTCCTTGGCCTTTCCTCCCCTGCCCACCGTACCCCTGCCCCATACCCTCCAACAACTGTGGAAGAACAGCCCGTGCTGTCATTGGGCAGCAAAGGGGCAGGAAAGGGGCAGGAAAGCGTCGACATTGATATGGAACCGGAATTACTGGGTCTCAGGTGGTTAATATACCTAGCTGAAAAGCCATGGCTGCCCTCTTCTATACACCTCTTCTATACACCTTCTCTCCCACCCTCTTCTCTCCCACCCTCTTCACCCCCATCCTGCTTCCCCCTCCCCTCTGCCCTTCCCCACTGTGCCCTCTCCCATAACGTCAGTCGTACAGCTTCCCTGGCCAAAGTGCGCCGGTTTCTCCCCAGTTTTCTGCCTCTCCCGCACGCATCCCACCTGCCCCGTTGCCTGTCCCGTTGCCTGCCTGCCAGTGCCTCTCTTTCTCTCTCCCCCTAGTAAATGGAGCATTTCACGACTATTTTTCCCCTGCCGTTTTTCTTTTTTTCCTCACGAAACCCCCACGATCCCCACACACATTTTCTCCGGGTTTAATTTTTTTAGGAGTGTTTCGGTGGGTGGCACCGTTTTCAAAGCGTTGCCCTTTTCTGTATTTTTTAGGCTTTGTCTTTGTTAGGCTTTGTCTTTGTCAGGCTTTGTCTTTGTCAGGCTTTGTCTTTTTTGGTTCGCATATTAGCATACTGTTTGAACCGTCTGTACGTTCTGTTGACTATTGCAGGATATACATTTTGCGAGAGAGTTAGATATAGTGCTAGGGGCCTCTTTGCTGTGTGCACTTGCTGGGCAAACACTGGCTGCACATTTTTGCTACTTTCCGCTTTGACTCATTTTGGTTCAATTTGGTTACTTTGACTTTGGCTCACGTTGGCTCACTTTGGCTCACCACCCTTTACACTCCTATCATTCCTCCCCCTCATTCCACAGTGACATTATGAGTGCCAGCTCTCCTTCTCTGAGCACAAACTACACGAACGATATAATGCTTGGCACAAACAACTCTCCACAGCAGAACACCGCTGGACCCCAGTCACAGGTGTTGCCCGGCACCTCTCCAACGGGGCTCAACGGCAACATGAGTACCCTCGACGCAAAAAAGAGGCAGCAGCAGCAACAACAACAACCACAACAACAACAGCAACCACAACAGCAACAGCAGCCCCCGGTGGCAGGGCTCGCCAGTAATATACCTTCAGCAGAGCTGCCCAGACCATATAAATGTCCCATGTGTGACAAGGCCTTCCACAGGCTCGAGCACCAGACGAGGCACATCAGGACCCATACGGGTGAAAAGCCTCACCAGTGCAACTTCCCTGGTTGTTTCAAGAAATTCTCACGATCAGACGAACTCACAAGACACTCGAGAATCCACAACAACCCCAATAGCCGGCGTAGGCTACAGACGGGCAAGGAGGTTTCCTCTCCCGGGGGTGGTAGCGGCGACGAGAAGAAGAAGCCTGGCAGCCGCAGAGTCAAGAAGACCACCTCTGAGTCGTCGTTGAACGGCGGGTATGGCGAAGGCGGTAGGTTATTGAAGGACGACGAAGACGAGTATGAAGAGGACGACGACGACGACGATCGCCATATCCAGATGAACGTTCCTTCGAGCGTGGCTTCCATATCGCACAATGCAGCCACATCATCATCGTCGTCAACAACAACTGCAACAACAACACCCCAGGGTGGGCAGGGTGCTCCTGGTGCTGCTGCTGTTGCTTCCACAACCACTTCTGGTGGCCCTCCTACGACAGCACCTGCGAAAAGCGTCCTGGATATCAACCTGCTGGCAGCAGCAGCCTCAAGAGAACTCATGAACATGCAGCAGCAGGATGAACACATGAGTGGGATCAAACTCGAGAACAACAACATGGACCTTCAGTCAATCAAGAGTCTTCCGTCGCTTAGTGGTTACTTCCATGGATCCAATGGCCAGCCTGGTGGTGGTGGTGCTACTGCTGCTTCTGGTGCTGGCAGCCACTCTGCAGCCGGGGGTGCTACTCCGCTACAACCGTTTATTCAGTCAAACTCATTACACCCACCAAGGTCGTTGAACTCGTTGTCATCGCTACAGAGGATGACGCCGATGAACCCAATAGGCAACGGCCTCTCCAGCAACGTGTCTCTCTCCTCGTCTCCACAGACGGCACTCACGTCGCCCCTGGCAAGGTTCGGCAACAGCAAGAGCCAGACATCGCTGCCGTCGCTGGCAAGGAGCTACTCCAACACCGATCTGGGCAATGACTCGTTCAGAAACCCCCAGATGGTGAACCCGTTGCTGAAGAAGTCGCGCCCCAACTCGCCCATTCTGCCTCCAAAGTCTCCGGGCAACATGACCTTCAACCCAGTGAGCTCGTACGCCAGCTTGAACGCCCAGATGCACATGAGCAGCTCCAACCCACATCTTTCGCGTTACAGCTCGTCTGCGGAGCGCGATTCTTCCGCCGCCCTCCACCTGCTGGGCCTCGGTGCTGCCGCTGCTCAGCAGACCCCGGATGCCACTCCTCTGCAGACCCCCGCTGTATCGCCAAAACTGGCACCCTCGAACCCTCCAGGGTACCTGTCATCCAGCACGCCCAACGCGGTCGCGAACGTCAACAACAGCATCGCCAGTGGCACCAGCACTACACTGCCGCCGCTGCGTAGTCTCAAGCTCGACCTCCCAGAGGAGATGGCCCAGCCTCCATTGGTGTCGAACTTCTCCACCTCCTCCTTCAACTCCCTGCTCCTGGCCAGCAAGCAGAACTCCAGCTCGTACTTGAACCTCAACGGCATGTCTGGGCAGCAGCAGACCGCACTCTCATTTGGGGCGGCCAATGCCGCAGAGAGCAGCGAACGTTTTGCCGCTGGTTCCCAGCAAGCAGACAGCCACATGGGGGGATCGTATGGCTCCACCACAAGTGTCTCCAACATCAACGTTGCTGGCCACAACTACGATAACAGCAGAAGTTGAAGGGAGAGGAAAGAGCACGTCAATGGTGGCGTGGTGTGTTAGTTGGCTACTGCACCATTACTCTATACTTGCTCCAAGTTGTTTACATGCATGTTAGATGGCCCCAATGGATCTGGTAGATCTGACTGCCAGTGGTTATGTTTATGATTCTGCGGTGTTACCGTAGCGTTGACTATTTTCACGACTCTGTTTGTTTGTTTGTTTGTTTGTTTTTTACTATCCCTGTACTTTTTCTCACGTTACCCTGTTTCTCCATGCTGTGTTCCCCTTTATAAAATCGTTTCTCATATGGTGCAGCAGCCATTGTCTTTGCTCTCTATTATCTTTTTTTATCACGTACTCCGCACGTTGCACAAGTCAGGCTGTGAACAGGGCCATTTTAAGGACTCATTCCCCATCTTTTCCATTGTTGTTTTATTTGCTCCCACTTTGAGGGAGAGGTGATTTGTATATTATTTAGTATTCTAGAGATACAACCATGTTCTAATGTATGATTTCACTTCGTCACATGACTGCAGAGTGTGTTGCTAACGATATATAGGGAACACACAAAGAATATAAGAAATAGAAATTGATTCAAAAAAACATGCAAAACAAAAATATACCAAATAGAAACACTCTCTCCAAATTAACATCGTTATCAAAAAATTAAAAAAAAGAATGATTTTGCCCAGGATCGAACTGGGGACGTTCTGCGTGTTAAGCAGATGCCATGACCAACTAGACCACAAAACCATCTTGAAGAGAAAACGGTGCCCGTTTATTAAGTGCAGTATGTGAAGTGAGGAGGTTCTCCGCCGTCCATATGACACTGTTTATTCTATTGTATGTGTTTTCCAAATAGATAATTTCCATCCATATATATTGTGTTTTTCTTTTTTAATTCCTGAGATATTCCTCCGGTGACGTTCACTCTCACAGCCTGTCCATCTCCACACGCACCCTGAAATCTACAAAATGAAAACCCCTAGCTTTATGATATTTAAGAAAATAAAATCAACTGGAAGTGTATAAAAAACACGAATGACTAAAATGAAAAATAATGACACATTTACCAACCACAATAAAAAAAAAGAATTATCAAAAAGTATTATCAAAAAGCGTATCACCCCTGCTAACCCTGCTAACCGCTTAACCCCGCATTATCTTTACAGGGCCCGATGAGCTAGCTGGTTGTGCACGTGATGTGGTGAAATATCACGCCGTTTTCGGCGATAATATGCAAGAGCGTTCCGGACAGGCTTGCAGAGAGGTGCATGGGGTAGTGGGTGATGATGGCAGGGCACGAGGGGGTATGAGGATGTGTCATGGTGATTGGAAATATATATATATATGTGTGTGTGTATAGACATACGATCGTGCCAATTGAGGAGTTGCAACAGCTCGAAAATCAATTAGTTGCGTTCCCATCGCCCACAACATCGTCATGCCCTCTCACTACGACACCCTGCAGCTGCATGCTGGCCAGCCAGTCGAGGCCCCCAACAATGCTCGTGCTCCTCCTATCTATGCCACGTCTTCGTTCGTGTTCAACGATTCGAAGCACGGAGCCGAGCTGTTTGGCCTCGAGACCCCCGGGTACATCTACTCGCGGATCATGAACCCCACGACGGACATCTTTGAGAAGAGGGTGGCCGCACTCGAGAACGGTGCCGGTGCTGTTGCTGTTTCCTCTGGGCAGGCCGCACAGCTGCTGGCCATCACGGGTCTTGCCCATGCCGGTGACAACATCGTCTCCACCTCTTTCCTGTATGGTGGAACATACAACCAGTTCAAGGTGGCGTTCAAGAGGCTGGGCATTGACGTGCGGTTCGGCCAAGGCGACTCTGCAGACTCCTTTGAGAAGCTCATCGACGACCGCACCAAGGCCATCTACGTGGAGAGCATTGGAAACCCAAAGTACAACGTTCCTGACTTTGACAAGATCGCTGCGCTTGCCCATTCCAAGGGCGTCCCACTTGTCGTGGACAACACCTTTGGTGCTGGTGGTTACTTCATCAAGCCATTGGACTGGGGTGCAGACATCGTCGTCCACAGTGCTACCAAGTGGATCAACGGCCACGGAAACACCATCGGTGGTATCATCGTGGACGGTGGTAAGTTCCCATGGACAGAGTACCCGGAGAAGTTCCCACAGTTCTCCAAGCCCAGCGAGGGCTACCACGGCTTGATTTTGAGCGAGGCCTTTGGCAACCTTGCCTTCATTGGCCACGTCAGGGTCGAGCTGCTCAGGGACATGGGTCCTTCGATCAACCCATTCGGTAGTTTCCTGATGCTGCAAGGTCTCGAAACTCTCTCCCTCAGAGTCGAGAGACAGGCTTCCAATGCGCTCAAGCTGGCCCAGTACCTTGAGAAGTCTCCCTATGTCTCCTGGGTTTCGTACCCAGGGCTGGCCTCCCACGAGTACCACGAGAATGCCAAGAAGTATCTCTCGAACGGCTTTGGAGGCGTGCTTTCCTTTGGCCTGAAACCCCTTGCTCAGGAGTCTTCGGACCCATTCAAGGAGAGTGGGCCTCAGTTTGTTGACAACCTCAAGCTGTTCTCCCACCTAGCCAATGTCGGTGACTCCAAGAGTCTGATCATTGCGCCATACTACACCACCCACCAGCAGTTGGATGATGAGGAGAAACTCGCTTCTGGTGTCACCAAGGATCTGTTGAGAGTGAGTGTTGGAACCGAGTTCATTGATGATCTCATTGAGGACATTGAGCAGTCCCTCAAGATTGTGTTCGCCTAGACATAGACATAGATGCAGATATGTTGTTGTTGTTGTTGTGTAGTTAACAGAGTTTGCTGTAAAGGTTTCAGATTATTCCTCATATGGCAGGAAGCAATACTGTAGGCAATGTAGATCATCATTCGTAATATATTCTCTATAGAATCATAGCTAGTAAACCACTTTTACTTAGCACCGGCAGCCAGCATATGTAGATAGACAGCTCCGTAATAATCGCACACCTCGGTGTACCCGCACCATAGTGAACTCCTACAGTGCAAATAAACCCTCGCCACGCTGTTAAATAATACTGAGAACAAATTAAATATGAATGCAGAGAGGGGATATAAAAAAGACAAGAGAGGGAGAGGCCAGAAAAGACACAACAGCTCAATCCTCGTTCCCATGCTTGAAGCAACACCTCTTGCCATACCTGCAATGGCCATCGCGTTTCCAATTTGCACATGGCTTGGTCTTCCAGTTGGAAGCTCTCCTCACGTGCTTGAGTTCATGCTCTCCATGGGCAAACTGGCATTTCGCGCCGTATGGGCACTCGCCCTTTGTTGCGAACTGGACGCAGATCTCTGTCTTGTAGAGATTGTTATTGCTTGTGCTGCTCATCGATGATGATGATGCAGACATCTTTCTATCTGCGACCGCCAAGTCAGGCTTGGAGGGGCCATCTGGACGCTCGTGTGGATCACGTGGACTCACCAACACTTGCTTGACATCAGATTGTACAACAGCACCTGGCTGCTGTTTGCTGTGCCAATTGTACTGGGGAGAGGATGGTGCCTCAACCTTGGGGCCAACTGGAGGTGGAGCGATGACGGGAGCCACCTGGCTGATACTCACGATGTTGGCAGTTGTACCGTTGGTGGTTACCTGTATTCCGTTGCGGCAAAGCAAAGAGAGGTTCTCCTCGGTCAGTGGTATATGGGGCACAGTGGTGTTGTGTGGTATGGTGGAGGTATTGGTAGAGCTAATAAATGGTGGCAGTGCCAGGTCTTGTTGCTGCTGCTGCTGCTGGAAATTGAAGGAGCTGAGACTGAGTGCAGAAAATGCGTTGGTGATGGGCTGTTGAGGGGTGTAGGGTATATTTCTAGAGGCATCCCATAGATTAACAGCCGAGGGTATATGAGGGTCTCCGAGGTTGAGCCCCAGCGAGGAGGCAGAGTTGGCCGCACAGGTATACTCTGGGTTGATGTTGGGCTCCACAGTGGTGTGGTGGACGGGGCCTGTTATCCAGGAGTCCTCTTCGTTGGACCACAGATCAGGAAGAAGTTTGAGCTGGTCTCTTGGGTCAAAGTTGAAGTCTGCCATGGATTGGCCGTTTGCACCTGGGGAGTGGATTTCCTTTGTTGAAGTTGTAGGGCTAGAGGAGACGCTCGAAGCGGAGGAATCCGGGGTGGGTGGGGTCATATCCGTGATGACGAGCGGGAACCCCGAGGCATGGTGGGCAGGCTGTATTTCTGACTTGACATTGTCAAAGGGAGAAAACAGGGAGGACTGCAGTGGAGCGTTGACTCCACCGTGCAGAGACGCAAATGGGGAGGTGGAGTAACGGCGATGCATTTGTGGTTTAGGATGTGATGGGACCTGCCGTGAGTGGGGCAATTGAACAAATTGCTGGTGGTGTGTGATGGTGTGGTGGAGAATATATATATATATATATATATATATCAACCAACCACAAAGCCAGCCAGAGTGATGAGAGGTATGTGCCTGGGTGGAAGAGAGAGAACCTGAGACAGAGAATGCGAGAGCGTGACAACAGACAATGTGGAGATTGGGTGCAGGTTCATGTATATATAGATTCGGTGCAACCCAAGGTGTATGTACCACCGTTTATACGATTATCAACCAAATATCCTCTCCAGGGCCACATGCCCCACAAGATGGAAATACCGAAACAGACAGAATAAAAAGTACAGCCCTCTCGTGTGTCTCTCCAAGGGCATCGAGCCCACTTTACAAGAGCATGCGTGAGGTGCTGGTTATTGCGTGTGCTAGATCCCCAAAGCCACAGAAAAATATGCAAAAAGATGCATGAGAGTGCATGAAGGAGCGTCGTTTTGGGTGCAAGTGCGTCTGGCGTGCGCTCCTTTACGCGAGGAAACCACCGCCCGGGTCCCTGCACCGTGGAGCGGCGTGCGTGCGACAGGCTGTTTTGTTGCCCGTCAATGGGCTGCCTGTTGCGGTTCTCGGAGTGCATGCAAGGCTGGTTATGGGGGAGCAGGGGAGGAGCACCCTGTTGGTGATGAGAGGGGGGAGAATAGAGGGAGAGGAGGTGAGAGGGAGAGTAGGTTATTCAGGTTTACAGGTTGGGGTAACAGTTCAATATCTATTATGTAGACATTTATTGGAGGAAAGACGACAACCTCTTGTGGTTTATCTGTGGATTCTATGGCACTTCCTTCTGTCGTGCGCGTGTCAATCTGCAGCTCTGCACTGAAATGGCTGGGCCAAAGCTACGCAGGTGAGGCTGGCAGTTGAAGATGGAGGAGGAGAGTAGACAGATGGAGCCAGTGTGGTGGATGTGGGTGTAAACAAATAAATAAAGAGGCTGATGTGTGACGAGAGGGCTGGTGAAAGGCCGAAGGGTGGAAGGTGGAAGGTGCAAGGTGGAAGAGGAGAGGGTGGAAGGGCTGTAGGGTGGGAGCATGTGGGCACAACTGTGTTGACAGGCCCTGGGAAGGCTGGCATGCCAACAGAGTGCTGGCTTTACATGTATTGTTCGGGCTGCCCAGCCTCTAGAAGACAAATGTACACATTCCAGGAAATGCCAACTATTAGCATAGAGTTTTCCGTGGGGTCAAACTCCACTGGCGTCCCTAGGGAGTATCGGTTGTATCGGCCTGCGCGTATGGCTTGCAGGCATAGATCAAATAGATAAACTTTACATGCAAGGTGCTAGTCAAGAACTGTCAAGCTTAGCCAGCCAGCAGAAGGAAACGACATACGAATTGTGATGTGCTAGTTGGGACTAGTTGGACAATAGAGTGGTGTAGAGATTACAATAGAGGATTCAGACTGACATGGGCATAGCTCCATGAAAGAACACCCATTTACAATGTGATTAATCAGTTGGCTCAACCCAAGCTTCTCAACCTGGGCTTCTCAACCTGGGCTTCTCAACCTAGGCCCCTCAACCTGGGCTTCTCAAAAAAGACTTCTCAAACATAGGTTTCTCAACCTGGGCTTCTCAACCTAGGCTTCTCAATCGATATCTCAACCAAGCTTTCAATTGCCTCAGTTGGGCATAAGCACAGAATCAAGCACTTACAGGTAAACTGCCAAAGGTGCTAGCCAGCTCCTAACAAGCAAACCACAATAATGCACTATATGCACTCCACACACCAATGATCAACTATAGGGACAGCCTCAGATGGTATAACACACCGCTATAAGGTGGTGAAACAGCCACGATGTTCTCCGCAGCGCCCGCAACAACCCAGGCAGAAACCCACCAGAGCCATGCGAGACTGAAACAGATGAATTAACTATAGCCTCTCCTCATCGACTGTTATAGTTGATAAGGAGCCGGAACAAAAGCCAACGCAAAGAAAGAGAAAGAGAGCTTTTTTTTCACCTCTCGACGAACTGGTGCGTGATGGTCAAGCAGCATAACTGGTGCGTTGTATGTGTGCATAGGAATATTTTAGACGTGCACACTACAAAGGACACCAATTTTTCAGTTCAGTACACGACGCCAAAAAAAGTCAGCACACGACGAAAAAATGTCATGGCCATAATGTATAGGCCATAATGTGTAGAGGGAGAGAGAGTTAAAGATGTGGGGTGGGTAGATTCGGTTGAAAAAACAGTTGTTTAGACCCATTCTGCAAGAGTTGTGATTGGACTCTATCATTGCAATGACAATTGATATACAGAAGTCACCTTGGAGTGAGCTCCATGGGAACCTCGATAGGTTTCTGGGTGACTCCTCTATCAATGTGAGAATACCGACAATCCATCGCATAACTGCGATGCTCAAGAGTTTTGACATAGAGGATGGCGACGTGGCCAAGGTGTGTTTGCCGCTGCTCAAGACTTTCTGCTACTACCAGGACAACAAATCGCGGGCTGCCGTGGTGGAGGCGCTCTGCGCGGTGCTCGACAGGAACGAAGATCTGCTGGGCAAGTTTCTCAAGTTTGTGCAAGAGGCCGGCGGCAAAGAACGCAGCATAGCGGTGACGGACTCGTTGACGCTCTTGGAGTGGGTCAATTGCTTTGCAGAGTACGCGGTTTCCAAAGGTGTCTTTGAGAAGTTCGCAGCTGAAATCGTCGATACCACAGCGCATCTGCTGGAGTCGTGTTGCGGATATGCCATTGCCGAGTGCGGTGACGGCAGAAAGATCCACCAGCAACCACAGCATAAGAGAAGAATACTGGACACTTCGCTGACACAGACGAGGCACACTATCACAACCGTGTTGAGCCATGACGGCAGCAGCTCCTACAACAACCTGCTGGTGTATCTCACCACGCTCAAGGACTCCAAGCTGCCACTCTCGGGCAAGTTGACGCTGTACGGCCTCGTTGCCCATGCCGCATTTGAATTGCTGCCCATACACCCTGCCGTGCACCATCTGATGCAGGAAAACAGGGAGATCGTGCTTGACTTTTACGTCAAGGAGGTGTTGCTGGCCAAAGCTGTTGCCCAGCCCTATGCCATTGGTGCTTCCAAGGTCTTTTTCGAGGAGTTCGTCACACAGCACGACTTGTCTAGCGTCATTCTACCCAACCTGGAAAAGGCGATCCTGAGGTCATCCGAGGTCACTCTGGGCCATCTCACACAGCCGCTTTTCGAGTCGCTCTCGCAGTCCATCGAGCTCGGCGAGTCCCTCATTTCTGGTAAGCTGCTGGGACAGCTCATCTCGTCTCTCAAGGCATCCAAGGATATCGTGAGAGAAGGTGCCGTGCTGACTACTGAGTCCATTTTCCGCACCCACCTTTCAGGGTCTGATGATGCCACTCTGGTGAAAATAGCCGACGAGCTCTTCAAGTCCTTGAAAAGTGTCTCTTCTGCTGACCACAAAGTGCTGTATGCCAGGACTCTCATTGCCTTCCCTAACAAGTCGACACAAGTCACCTCTCATCTGCTGAAATCCCTCATTCCATACATCACAAAAGAGCAGAACGAGGCCTCGCTCTCGAGGTTTCTCGACGCGCTGTTTGTGCATTTCTTCGCCGGCGCCCTTAACGGCACCATTGACCCCCAGGTGGAGGCTGCAGTCAAAGCTGGGCTTGCGGAGAAGAAGGCCAACCTCAAGCGGGTTTGGTTTGTTGCATTTGGTGATGCGCTGCTCCAGGACCCCAAGCAGTGTTTCACCTGTCCCCTAGTGGTGGAGTTTTTGCTCAACATGACTGCTCCCATGCTGGCTGCGCTCGACGAGGTTCTCGCAGCGCCGCTTCCAAGCGTCGTGAGCAAAGCCGTCACCTCTGCATATGTCGTTCTGTGTATTGCCGGTGAATCTGGAAAATGGTCCGAGTTGGCTGCTCTCTCCGATGTGTTTTCTGCCAAGGATATCTTCAGGAGAGCCCTCGAGGACGGCGACAAGCCTTCTATACTGCTCAACCCCAGGGTGTACGCCAAACTGGCTGCCCACGAACAACAGGAGTGGTTTTCAAGGGCCGTTACTGTGGCCTGCTGCAAAGAGCAGGAGCAGAGCGTGGCATTGGGGTACTCTTTGCTGTATTTCCTGATATCGTCCAACGTGACAACGGAGGTAAGGAGAGGCTCGATCGAGCGTCTTGCGAGTGTGGCCGGCCGCGGCCAGCACCAAGCAGTGGTTGGTGGTTCCATCATTAGTGCTCTTCTGGACAGACTCTCTCATGTCAGTGCTGGTGAGGATGACCTGCTGAAGCTCAATCTCGGATTTTTGTCTCCAGTCATCACCACCCTCACCCAGAGTGCTGGGCTTGACGCGTCGCTTCTCGAGCAACACCTCTTGGAGCTGCTTGTGGTTGCCCACCACAGCAGTGTCAACCTCAAGAATGGGTGGGTGGGCGTTTGCCAGAGGGCCAACGTGGACCCGGGAAAGATCGTTGGAGGGGATTCTGTGAGGATTGTTGAGCTGTTGAGCGACATCCTGGGCAAGAATGCCACCGACGAGACACACGCCAGCGGGATGTACGAGGCAGCTTGCAAGGCCGTTTCGAGCATTGCATTCATCTCTCCATCCACCGTTTCACCCTTGCTGGCTGAGGTGATTGTCTCTGACTTGGACCCTCAGCTGTTGGAGGGCGTTGACGCGCAAAAGCTCGCCATGTGGAAGGCTCCAGAGGGACAGCTGGTGGTGAACGTTTTGGAGAAGAGCAAGAAGTATGAGGAGAACAAAAACTCCCGCGACTACGCTACAAAGAAGTGGGAGGAGAGCGTCCGAAGCGAGATCTCCAAGAAGGCTGCCAACGGCTCTGCTGGTGGTGCCACACCCGCCAAGAAGTATACCAAGGAGGAGCAGCAGTTGGTGAACGCCCAGCTGGAGGTGGAGGCAAAGGTGAGGGCAGTGCTGCAGCAATCGTACAACCAGCTCATGAGGGGAATCAGTATTGCCAATGCGCTGGCCTCGAATGGACCCACTATCGACACAGGGGCCTCACTGTGGTACCCGGCCAGTGTCAATGGGCTGATGAAGGTGCTGGTGGCCCAAGGTGGGCAAGTGTCGTCTGCTTTCCTCGGAAGGGCCGCGTCAGACTGCTTTCTGGCACTCTCCAACATCGTTTCTCCTAGGTTGGCCGGTGTGCAGAGGTACTTTGTGGGAGTTGCAACGCTGCGGATCTGCGAGATTGGCCTGGTGGACGAGAGCCTCACTCAGGAGCCGCTGCTGGACCTGGTGTCGAGGATCCTCTTTAGGGTGAAGTTCCTCTCTGACCAGTCGCCCTTCGACAGCCTGTCGCTGACATACCTCCTGCCGCTTCTGGTGAAGGTGCTGTCGAACGGACGTGCTGCTGCGCTCAGGGAGTCGCACCACGCGGTGAGCGCCGAGTTTGTCGAGGAAAATAAGGAGGAGGAGCAGCTGATGCTGGCGATTGAGATTCTGTCGAACCACTGTGAGGCGTTCCAGGACCCCGACATCCCCAGGGGTGAGATTTTGGAGATGCTGCTGTCGCTGATGGGCGTGGCCTCCAAGGCCAAGCTCGCGAAGGAGTGTTTCCTGTCTCTTTGCCAGCACATCTCTGTGGAGGTCTCACCGGCTGATCTAGCCACCATCTTTGGTTACCTGGTGAAGCCCGAGCCATTTGTAAGGGGCGCCGTGCTGGAAGCCTTGGATGCGGAGTTTGATCTGTCGCACCTCGGCTACTGTAGCGAGCTGTGGATTGCCGTCCACGACAACGAGGAGAGCAACAAGGAAATCGCCCGTACCATTTGGGACGAGAGCGGGTTCACACTCGACGAGAGTGTCCCTGGGCAGCTCGTGGACGGCTTCTTTGGCCAGAAGGATGGCGGGCTCAGGCTCTCTGTGGCCACGGCATACAGCGAGGCGGTCAAGGAGGTTTCGAACGGTTTGTCCACCTATCTGTCGCAGCTGCTGGAGTTCTACCGCGTCTCTGCCAAACCCCCACCACCTGTGCTGGATGCGTTTGGTCTCGTGGTGAAGAGCTCTGCAGAGCAGAAGGACACATGGGAGGAGAGGAGTGCCGTTGCCATCGCGCTCAAGCTGTTGGCACCACTGTTCACGGAGGATGAGGACGTTCGCACGGTATTTGAGTTCTTGGTGAAGGAGGAGGCCCTTGGTGAGAAGGAGCCCATCGTGAGGCAGGAATTGCAGGAGGCGGGCGTGGCGATCATCAACGAGAGCGGTTACAGAAGCGTCGAGAGCCTCGTGCCCATCTTTGAGGAGGGGCTCGCGGCCAAGGACCTCGGCAGCAAGACACAGGACAGCATTAAGGAGAGCATCATCATCCTTTACGGTGCGCTTGCAAGGCACCTTCCGGCGTCGGACCCCAGGCTCGACTCGACAGTGTCGAGGCTGCTCAAAGCTCTTGAGACACCGTCTGAGGACGTTCAGTTTGCCGTTTCTGAGTGCATTGCCCCCCTCGTCAAAGGGTTCGAGCCCAAGCTCAGAGGGTACTTTGAGTCGCTGTTCAAGCAGCTCTTTGAGGGCAAGAGCTTTGCGCATAGAAGAGGTGCCGCGTACGGTATTTCTGGTCTCGTGAAGGGCGCTGGAATCAGCTCTCTGGCCAAGTACGACGTGATCCGCACGCTGGTGGATGCAGCAGATGACAAGAAGGACGCGAAGCGGCGCGAGAGCGTGTCGTTTGCGTTCGAATGCCTCTCGCAGAGCCTGGGCCCGCTCTTTGAGCCGTATGTCATTGAGATTCTGCCCGTGCTGCTGCGTAATCTCGGAGACGTTGCGCCCGAGGTGCGTGAGGCGACCGACTACGCGGCCCGTAAGATCATGAAAAACACTACGAGCTACGGAGTCAAGCGGCTGATCCCGCTGGCGATCGAGAACCTCGACGAGATCGCCTGGAGGTCCAAGAAGGGCTCCGTGGAGCTGCTGGGATCGATGGCGTACCTGGATCCTGCGCAGCTGTCTGCGTCGCTATCGCAGATCGTGCCCGAGATTGTCGGTGTGCTGAACGACTCTCACAAGGAGGTGCGCAAGGCTGCGGACCAATCACTGAAAAGGTTTGGCGAGGTGATCAGGAACCCAGAGATCCAGACGCTCGTGCCAGTGCTGATCAACGCCATCGGCGACCCCACCAAGCACACGACGGAGGCCCTCGACGCCCTCATCAAGACCCAGTTTGTCCACTACATCGACGGCCCGTCGCTGGCGCTCATCATCCACGTGATCCACCGTGGTATGAAGGAGCGGTCGGCAGCCACGAAGCGCAAGGCGTGCCAGATCGTGGGCAACATGGCCATTCTCGTCGACACGAAGGACATCCTCCAGTACCTGCCGTCGCTGGTTGCGGAGCTTGAGGATGCCATGGTGGACCCTGTGCCCACCACCAGGGCCACTGCTGCGCGTGCGCTGGGCTCGCTCGTTGAAAAGCTCGGCGAGGAGAGGTTCCCAGACCTCATTCCTCGTCTCCTTTCAACTTTGCAGGATCAGGGCAAGTCGGGCGACAGGCTTGGCTCTGCACAGGCCCTTGCGGAGGTCATTTCAGGTCTCGGTATTGCCAAGCTCGAGGAGCTTCTCCCCACCATTCTGGCGGGCGCTGGCTCACCCCGCAGTCACGTACGTGCCGGCTTCATGCCATTGCTGCTGTTCTTGCCGGTGTGCTTTGGTTCCCAGTTTGCACCCTACCTCAGCAAGACCATCCCTCCCATCCTTGCCGGGCTTGCGGACTCGGACGAGGATATCCGGGACGTGTCACTGCGTGCGGGTCGCCTCATCGTCAAGAACTATGCCAACAAGGCCGTTGATCTGCTGCTTCCCGAGCTGGAGCGCGGCCTCGCCGACTCCAACGCGCGTATCCGTCTCTCCTCCGTGGAGCTCATGGGTGACCTGCTGTTCCAGATCACTGGTATTTCGGGCAAGACTGAGCTCACCGACGACGAAAACGCCTCGTCGAGCGGTGTTGGCACCATCATGGTGGAGGTGCTCGGTGTCGAAAGACGTGACCGCGTGCTGTCGGCACTCTTTGTGTGCCGTGCGGACACCTCTGGCCAGGTGCGTAACGCTGCCATTGAGATCTGGAAGGCGCTTGTTGCCAACACCCCACGTACCGTCAAGGAGATCTTGCAAACGCTCACGAGCATCGTGGTCAGACGTCTGGCGTCCCCAGACGAGGTACAGCGCACCATTGCTGCCCATACCCTCGGCGAGATCGTGCGGCGTGTTGGGAGCAACGCGCTCTCGGAATTGCTGCCCACTTTGGAGGAGTCGCTCACATCAGCGTCGAGTGACTCGGACTCGAAGCAAGGTATCTGTATTGCTGTCAAGGAGCTTGTCCAGTCGACCGTCCCAGAGACGATCATCGAGTTCAAGGACGTGCTCGTCAAGATCGTGCGGGTTGCGCTCATCGACTCCAATAGCAGCGTGCGTGAGGCAGCCGCACAGGCATTTGACTCCCTCCAGGAGGCCATTGGCAACGCTGCTGTGGACGAGGTTGTTCCTCAGCTTCTCGTTGGCATGCTGGAGTCTGATACCACTCTTTCTGAGAATGCCCTGCTCGCCCTGCAGGAGATCATGTCAACCAAGAGCGATGTCATCTTCCCGATCCTCATACCCTCATTGTTGGAGGAACCCATCGATGTGTTCAAGGCCCGTGCCCTCGGCAGCCTTGCCGAAGTTGCGGGCTCTGCCCTTGATAAGCGTCTCTCCACGATAACGAACAGCATCGTCAACTCTCTGATCGCCTCTGCCGGCGACGAGGAAACCTGCGAAGCCCTTAGGGAGGCCCTGCTCAAGATCTTGCTGTCTGTGGACTCGGATGCTGGATGCCACCCATTGATGCAGCAGATTTTGTCGCTGATCAGGCACGAGGACCCATTGAAACGTGCCATCGTGTACCGTGCGCTAGAGCGGTTCTTTGCCAACACTACGCTCGACTACTCCGTGTACACCCAGGACGTTGTCATCCAGTGTATCCTATCGCTGGACGACCCCGACAAGGACACCGTTGCAAGTGCCACGGCCGCGTTGGCGATACTGGTGAAGAAGCAGCCCAAGGAGACTCTCGAGAGGCTCTCGGTGGTTGCACAACGTCACCTGGCCATGATTGGCTCGGGCAAGGAGCTTGCTGGGTTTGCGCTTCCCAAGGGCCCCAGCAGTGTGCTGCCCATCTTCTTGCAAGGTCTCATGTACGGTACGAGCGAGCAGAGAGAGGCTTCAGCGTTGGGTATTGCCGACCTCGTCGACAAGACGCCGGCCACCAACCTCAGGCAGTACGTCACGCTCATGGTGGGTCCTCTCATCAGAGTTGTGGGCGAGCGGTTTGCGAGCGACATCAAGGCTGCTATTCTGTTTGCCCTGAACAAGCTGTTTACCAAGGTGCCGCAGCTGCTGAAGCCCTTTATCCCACAGCTGCAGCGTACGTTTGTCAAGTCTCTGTCTGATGCAAGCAGCGAGACGCTGCGTTCTCGTGCCGCAAAGGGCCTGGGCTCTTTGATCGAGTATCAGCCGAGGGTGGACCCATTGGTGACGGAGCTCGTGGGTGCTGCCAAGCTCGCTGCCACCGACATTGGCATCAAGACGGCCATGCTCAAGGCCTTGCTGGAGGTTGTCAGCAAAGCTGGGTCCAAAATGAGCGAGGCATCAAAGAACAACGTGATGGCTCTCGTGGAGGAAGAGATCTCGGGTGCAAGGGACGACACCGCCGTTGCTTATGCTCGCCTCGTCGGGTCGCTCTCCAAGATTTTGACAGGGCCCGAGGCGGCCAACGTGCTCAAGGCAAAGGTGCTGGACAGCAACGTTGAGGGAGATGCCGGCAAGTTCAGCGTGCTGACGGTGAATGCCTTCCTCAAGGATTCTCCAGAGCACATCTTTGGCACGGGTCTCGCGTCAGAGGTTGTGGGCTTTATCATTAGGGCTGCTGACTCTCCGCTTGCCTATATCAGCGATAATGCTACTACGGCAGCGGGCAAGATGCTTCTGTTGCACAACCAGAAACGGGAAGGGGCTCCATTTGAGGTTCCAGAGCTCCACACGCTCATCGAGAAGCTGTCTGCTATTATGCTCAAGCCGGTGTCGAACTCATTGGACACCAGAAGGCTGTCGTTGGTTGTTGTGAGGACTTTGGCGAGATTCAACTACGAAGACACCATTGCTCCATTCGTGGACATCCTTGCGCCATCAGTTTTCTCGTGTGTGCGTGATCCCATCATCCCAATCAAGCTTGCTGCGGAGAAGGCATACCTCTCGTTGTTCAAGCTGGTGGAGGACGAAAGCCTGGAAGTGTTCAACGCGTGGTTCAACACTCTGGCTGGCAACATAACTACAGCTACTGGTGCCCAACTACAGCCAAGGTCGATTGGCGAGTATACCAAGAGAGTTGCCGTTAGACTGGCATCTGTGGAGAGGGAGAGGATCTCGGCCGGTGGAGATGCTGAGACGATGTTTTCGGACAGGTTTGAGGACGAGCGGGAGATCTGGGCGATTGGAAAGGTTGAGTTGAGTGAATGATTGGAAGGGTCATTTTGTAGAGCATATTGAATGAGATAGTCAGATATTAAATAACAGAGATTGCTAGATAACTAGTAGATAATTAGTAGATATTGACTGGCAGATGCTGAGTATTAAAATGGGATTATCATCTTTTGCGGAATGCTATTTGATGTGTCATGAGTGCTCGGACACCAGGCTCACTGGAATTCCAGATCTACTCAATGATGGAATATCACCATTCCAGCTATCTTCATCCATCCATTCCACTCATTTAATTCACCTATTCCATCTATCCATCACACTCAATCTCACCGTCTATTATATTCCCATTCGCCCATCCTACTCACTTTTAGCACCTCCTCACGTGCAGATAGGTGCATGCGATGTACACAGCAGCCCGCAGGTCGCTAGGGTGAATACGTACAGACGGCATATCCGGGCTTTTTTAGTGCTTGGGACTTAGTACCGTGTCAGATTTAAACGCGTGGAAGCGAGCCCCTACGGAAAACTGCCGAGCAGCAGTTGCAGGTTAGAGGAGGAAAACCAGTGCCTTCAGGCCGTAACAATTTTGGCCAGGAGACACAACGTATATACGGTACTCACAGACACACACACACACACACACACCACCCCCCTTCAATGTACGTCAGGAGTCCATGGCGACCGGAATCTCAAAAGTGCACGCATAACCCATCCTCGGCTGTGTGCCGTTGCACGGACGCGGAGAAGAATTCCGAGCACATTTCGACCCTTCCTTCGAGAGGCACTGGAGCGCACGATATGCCATGGAACAAAAGTAGGAGGAAGGATGGACGTGGAGTTTGGTCCAGTGATTCATCTGTTATATGGCAGCTCTGAGCAGGGCTTTGCTTGCAGTAGCGGCCAGACGCACTTTGCGGGCACTGATTGCTTCATGGGTATGCCTTGACATGAGTTTCGACATGACCCATCAACCTCTTCACCAATGATGTCTAGATAAACCTCTCCATGAATTATTCAACGTGAAATCCTACACTTTCCAATCACCTTCACAAAGGTGGAACGGTGCTCTCGTGCAAGACTCATGAAACTGTCCAGATCCTCGAGTGCCGATTTTTCGCTTCACCTGACAGCTCTCCTGTATTGCGTGTTATGCATGTGAGTGTTGTGTAGTGCCCACACGGCACACACTTTTCCCAGCAGCTCTCCCCTGTACTTTCTGCGTAACACGCCTGTGCCTATCGTCTGCTTCCCGCGGCTCCTCGGTGCATACATATGCATGCCTGTGCAGGAAGAGACATCTCAATCCACCTGAGCTGCCACTCTGCGCTGGGTCCGCTGTACGAGAGAAGGGAGCGCTTGGGGGCAGAAAGTACGATCGAGAGAGGAGAGGGCATCTCCATCGTGCTCTCCGTCTATGCTCTTTCTCTCTCTCCGCCCTGCCCTCTACAACATCACTATGCTTGTGATGCAACACTCTTGCCAAAGCCACTCTCTCCAGTCACGCATACCACCAGCACATTCTCCTCCTCCTCCTCCAACCTTCGGCAGATCCTCTACACCTGTACGAACTGATCTAAACTCATACAGGTGTGTGCCTGCATATCATTCGACACTAGAAGAAACCAAAGATCAGAAAACCACTAAACCCAATCCCACCTCCGCAGCAAATGGGCCCACCGGCCGTTGCCACGCTTGCCGGTCAAACCCACGACAGATGCTTCTCCGGCCGAGGTGGGTGTAAGGATTTCCGCTCATCTTGGGGAGGTTTCCACTCCACGCACAGGCAGGCAGGCCTGCTTCAGACGCTGGGAGCGCCCTGCTGCAGCCCGTTGTCACGACAACAACCGACATTATGTCCTTGGACGTGCGACGCAGCAGGACAACACGTGAGGCTTATCTAGACACTGCGGGCCAGCCCTTCAAGACATAAGGCGTTATCAACATCTGTAGGCATTGCCATGGCTGCCAATCACTTTCCCGAATATGAATTGATAGTATTACACTGGCACTCACTATGTGTGTGTGTGTGTGTTTTTTTTTTTTACTCCGTGTTGCAGTGTGTCGTTACCTTATGTAACACTGCTGCTCACTGTCACTTAAGCCACTAGCTCCTCTGAAAGTGCATATTAACATGTATCGTGTGCGTCAGAACGCCCCAAATACCAAGATACCATCACAATTCATGAAATGGCCCCTTTAGGGATACCTTTCCGTTTTAGGATATTCCTATTCGGCGGAATATCAGGTTCAGATTCGTATTCGGAAATAGATACATTGAGAAGGAATGAAAAATTGAAAAATTGGCCGCAAGACTCGTAGATCCTACGCTTGACCAAATCTGGAGGTTTAAAAGTACACGGGAAATGCGCATGCCATATATGTTAAAAGATGTTGGTAGTCAAACAGAGCAGCCAGCCACAAGTGTATAGAGTATGTATGATATATTACAGGAGGAACTTTTAGCGTTTCCTTTTTTGGGTTTTTGCTGTTTGGAATGTTGTGGTACATCTCCTTCTGGTATCTCCTTCGGGTGTCACCTTCCTGCCCGGCGGTTCTCTGAATGATCGGGCACCTGTCCTCTATACCTTGATCTTTCGTCTATTTCGCTGGACTGTAGATAATGTTCGCTGTTGGTGCCGTGGACAGTTGTTCTATAATATTGGCCGGTATAATGGGGTTGTGTGTAGGCCTGGTTGTAGCTGTAGGAGCTCTCTAGACCACGGCCCGGCTGTGGTGGATATGAAGAAGCCTGTGTTAATGGTGGAGGGATTGCGGCTGAAGTAGCATACTGGGAGTACTGGGGGTACGGTGGGTATTGTGTCTGAGGGTGAGACTGGGCATGGCCAGAAGGATCGGGGTGGTCACGGTTTGCAATCGGTTGGGAGGGGGGGTAGGAGTAATACGACTGATACGCGGTGGGGTAGGCAGTATGCTGCAGCGACACAGGTGGTGGGTAGTGAGGCTGTTGAGATTGTTGTTGTTGTTGGGGAGGAGGAGGCGGTGGTGGTTGAGAAGGTTGCCCATAGCCATATTGCACACTATGAGGATCGTAGAAAGACCCTTCCACAGGATATGTGACGCTTTTGTTGGAAGATCTGCTCCTCCGACGTGCGAGAGGTTTCCCCTGGTGGACTGCCGACGCAGAGGTAGCAGCCTTGGCCGCGGCGTTGGCCCTTGAGTTCTGTTCCTGGTCCAGCTTGGCATAGTATGTGTCGTAATACGTCTTTATGTCGCCGATGAAGATCTGTGACAGCTCCTGGAAGATTCCCTCCTGCTCTGCGAGCTCGCGTGCCCTACTGTACGGTATCCAAACGCCCTTGAGGTTCATGGCCCCTACCTTCACCACGTAGCGCACCCTCTCCGACTTGAGAATACCGTCCCTACGCCCACGAGTCATCTGTGCCACGTTGAGCAGCTTCGTGCCGTTGACAAAGTTTGTGTCTTGGCGCCTCGAGACCGAAATACCTTTCACGTCCACCTGGTAGCAGAGGGTGGTCTCCTCCTCCCAGAAGGTGATGGAGATCCTGGGAGCCGTTGCCGGTGGGGGGCCCGGAATGGGCTCTTTGGCCAGATGTTCCGAGGCCTTTGCAGCCTG
Organism: Kuraishia piskuri; assembly: GCA_030567595.1. Taxonomy (NCBI): domain Eukaryota; kingdom Fungi; phylum Ascomycota; class Pichiomycetes; order Pichiales; family Pichiaceae; genus Kuraishia; species Kuraishia piskuri. The sequence goes on from JAJLSM010000028.1 coordinate 117,381, forward strand.
CGCAATGTCTGCTTCGGTACTGGTACCGTCAGTCGATGGTCTGATGATTCTGTTGTCTGAGTTCAAAATTAGGTTCCTGTGCAAAGGAAAGGGGCCGGGCTGATGTGGTTGATGGGGTGTCAATTGATGTTGTGGTGTCGAGATGCCAGAAGGAGGTGGTGCAGACGGACCGTATCCAGAGTGGGGTGGCATCACATGGCTGTTAGGGTAAAGTGTTGGCTCCTTCTCTGTTGCTGCCACCTCTGGCTTGTAGTATGTGGGTGTGTACGAGTTGGCGTACGGGTGGGGCGGTGGCTGTTGTTGTGGTTGTTGTGGTTGTTGTGGTTGCTGCTGTTGGGCCGACTGTGATGGGTTCTGCTGGTAGGAGGAGTAGGAGTAATTGGAGGGAGCAGACGATGTGTAGGGTGTAGAGGTGGAGGATGGCCCAAAGTAGGTGGTGGGGAACCGAGCCGGTGAATACACTGCCGATTGCTGGGAGTCTCTTGCAGGTTCATCGCGCGGCTGCTGTCGAGACGTGTAGTTGCCCTGGATGTTTGACGACATGTGGTTGGAGCTGGCCCGGCTGTTAGCTGGCTCGGCTGTTAGCTGGATGTATTTGCTAGCTCTCGGGGTTATTGAAGTGAGAGCCTCGGGCCGTCGGTAGGGCTTTGCGGGTGGGAATGAGAGATTAGCTGTTGGTGTACACTCCAGGCCACGTTAAGTTGAATTGGGTCCAGCGAATAGAAATAGAGGCAGGGGAGCACCTGGGGAGCCAAAGCATGTACAGCAAATAAAGGAAGGTGAGTAGTTGTAAAATGTAGGAAAACAGAGTGCAAGTACTGGGTATGGTATGGTGAATGAAAGGATCGACAAACACACACACGCACACACACAAGTGGCAAACGATCTATGGGCAATTGGGAGCAATTGTTGGGCAATAAATGGCAATTGGAAAGCAATTCGTGCTGGCAGTGCTTTCGTCCTAAAACCTTGGGATGCAAACCTAATAGCCTTCACGTAGTTGCACCTATGGAACCCAAAGCGATGCACTAAGTTACAGAGAGGAACGGGCAAGAGTTGAAAGAAAAAAAAACTTAGCGAGTTATATTTTCCCAGGAGAAGCGATGAAAAAACAACAGCAACGTATGGCTAGTTTACAAAACGCCAACCGAGGCGGAAAAAAAACCAACACGGTATAGTTTTCAACCGTTTTAGAGGTTGCGCACGAGGAAGATGTAGGTGAAGTTAGAGAGATGCTTGACCAAGCTAAAGGTGCCGACGCTCTTTGTTGGAGAGGCAAGAGGCATGCGGGAGGGCATGTAACATGCATTTGTGCGTTGCTCGTCGTGCATGAAGATCGGAATAGGAGCAACGGCAACGTGGAACGGGTAGATCGGTGTGTATGCAGGCAATGCAGGCAAAGCCACTGTGGGTAGCTGCAACATACCACCCAGGATGGAAACCATGTACACTGACAGCCCTGGCCGCATAATTGGGGGGTGCACACACGATGATTGGATATTTCGTAACGAATCAATAGGAATTCATTCTACCGGGGCTTGGACATGACAAACCGGCATGTCGTTTAACGGGTGAAGTTGCAGGGGGGATCAAGTAAGTTGTCTGAATCTTTTTTTGGAAAACCGGTAACTCGCCGCATGGACCGGTTTGACGGTTTGACGGGCAAGCGAATCAAAAAAAACACGCGGGGGGAAGGGGGCCAGAGAAGCGTGGTGTGCTGTGGAGTTGCTTTGTTAGGGGTTCGTCTCTCACCTACTTGACGTAACCGCATGTACATCCACATATGACATAGCCGTACAGATGGTGGTTTTTCTCTTTTGTTTGCGTGCATATATGCACCTTGAAAGGCTCATCAATGCTGGGAGGAGAGAGAGAAATCAAGGATGGGCGCAGAGAGAAGAGGAAAGGCGAAGGGAAAAAAAAACAATCAGTAACAAAGGTATATGGTGCAAGTGGTAGGAAGACAATGATACATAACGGACCCCAGGTGTATTTTGTAAAGTGGGTGTTGCCATGCCACAGGTCTGGTGCTGATGAGCTGTATATCATTCAGCATGCATTGGAGGAGACAAAACTGGCACCTGTGAATGCAAATTAAGGTTTGATTGTACATTGGTGCGCATGTGCTTAAATCAAACCTAAAAGTCGCACTTAACGCGAGCTGCGCTAACACCTAATCACGACCAGCATGACTGGCCCTACACACACAGATTGACAGGTTGACAGCTATTTATTTATCTAATTTGGATTTCGCATGATTTCTAGAAAAAAAGCTCATGGAAAAAGATGCAGAGGTTCTATGTTACGTTCGCTGCCGACTGCTGGGCAGAAATCAGGGCGTGCAACGAAGTGTAGGCTGAGATGGTGGCTGAGAGTAGTAAAGCTGAGATTAGTAAAGCTGAGATTAGTATAGGCAGAGCTTAGTATGGGCTCTAATTAGTATAGGCAGAGCTTAGTATCGGCTCTGATTAGTATAGGCAGAGATTGGGGCTATGCCTCAGCAGTGCAAAAACCTAAACAGTAATTGTTGCGCAAGGGTCAGCAGGTGACACCAAGTCATTTCTGAGCTAGAGTGATGATTAGTGGCATTTAGAGTTTCCGTGGCATTTAGAGTTCCCTGGGGTACGGTGTCGGGCCATCGTTGATTATTGAGTTTATGTATACACCACCACACTTCAAAGCAAGCAAAGGCAGGATAAGGCAGGCTAGGGAAGGGTAGGCAGACCCACGTAGGCAGGCTAGGGCAACTATGGGCGCTTTAAGTTTCTAGTCATGCTGAACAGTGACTCCCTTTTTGCTTTTTGCAACCAGTTACTTTAAACCATTCTAAGCCTGCGAGGCTCAGTGTGGCCTTGGTATGACCTCACTCCCCACCGCAAACCGCAAACCCCATCTTCTCCAAAGCTATAGGATCTCTCTAGTGTGCTCCTGGACTGTATACATGGTTGATACCATATCTGTCTCGCAGTATGTCTTTCCTGGCTAGGTGTAATGCTGAGCGGTTTCCACGTAACCCATCACTAGGGTTTCCGGATCGTATGCACTAGTCTCATGTGACCTCAGCATATCGTGCTTTAGTGTATGCCTATTGCAGTAGTTGACTGCCTCGGAAACTGGTGCTTGGTACCAAACTAATGCCGTTGCAGCACGGTGCCTTGTCTCCCAAAGCAGGTGTCGGATTGTACATGCACTTTGCAGAGCACATATCTTGTGGGTGTGGCACCCCCTCCCTCCCCCCACCCCCTTTATCTCCTGCCGTGGAGTCATCTGAGAGTCCAGCTACACACCAATACCGCGCTAACGTGGCTCCCAAGGTGTCTTTGGTGCATCCGCGTACAGTCATCCCTTGAGAGGAATCGGTTTCTCTTTCTGTCCCCCCGGATCTGAGCTTAGTCGGGGGCCCTGAGGTCGGTACCGGTCCGTACTGGTCGGTTCTCGACAAAGTGCATATTGCTCTGAACTTGAGTAGAAAAGGTTCTCCACCTCAAACTCTTTGGATAGTCAGTTCCATTCGGAAGTCAATAGTCTGATCAGTCCATTTGGGAGGTTGGCAGTCAGTAGTCAGTAGTCCACAATCCTCGTGAACAGGGTTCCAAGTTTTGTATCTCTAAGTCTATACCCTGTAAGTTACTCTACCTTCTGGAATACACCCAATGCCCGAGAACCATACCTGAAATGGCCCTCTTTGCTCACTCAAGAAGGTCTGGCCACTATAGCCTGGTCACTACAGTCTGTCTACTATAGTCTGGCCAAGCCCGTCTTGCCAAAACTGTCTGTGTGGTATGCAAATTGGCCATTTTGGGACGAGCAGCATGCACTTCTATGGTGTTTACCACGTCACCTAGACACTCCGTTGGCTGAGACCCAAGTACTTCAAGCCAATAGGCTTCTTGAGGATTCTCATGTCTCTGAGACTCTTTGAGATAATGCCATATGGTCTCTCAGGTTGGCAATAGCCTGTTTCCAATAAAGGTATACAGCGACAACAGAGGCCATGCGGTGTTCTAGATGGCATGGATGAATCTTTATCTGGTGAGTGCCATTTGAGATTTCGCCCTCTCTACTCTCTCTGCTCTCTCTGCTCTTTCTGCTCTTTCTGCTCTTTCTGCTCTTTCTGCTGTTTCTATGTTCTTCTGCAGATTTGTTCACTCTTTTGCTTTATGCATTTTTCTACTCTCTACTCTCTAAACACTTTCTATTCTCTTTTTCTCTCTTCTCTTTTCCACCCCACTCCTCTCAACGCTCTCTAAACTCTTGACTCTGTTATACCCTCTTATCTCCTCTGCAACGTGTCTCTGATCAAACAGAATCCCAAACAACATGGCCAACCCAACACTCATGAGGCCCTGTGGGTGGCTACTGAGAGGAGTTTCAACAATTGAGCAAAGCCATTCAGTCAAACAATCACAATACCAAGCCGCTCCTCCCCTTCCTCGATGTACTGTTTTCCTTTATAACATGTTCGTGTCACTGCAACAATCTTGACCCAATTAGAAATCCATGTCCCTACAGTCTTCCTTTATAACATGTTGGTGTCACTGCAATCTTGACCCAATTAGAGACTCATCTCCCTACACTCTTCCTTTATAGCATAGTCATATCATTACCTGTTTGCCTCTAATCCCATTCTTTTCGTTAATGCATATCGTTGTTTATCACCAATTGTAAATCGCTGAATTATACATCTTCTCTCTTCACTTGCGTTCATTCCCTTTAGCCGTGCTCGTCATCCTCAGGTGAGGAAAGAACGTAGACGGAGAAGGAGAAAGCCTTCTCTCTGAACTGCCTCCACTGTCACTTCGCCTCTGCTCTGTCACCCCAATCGATGCCACCGAGTTGTTGCGCCCTCTCAGGTTTGACGACCATAGGTTCTCAGAGCTTTTGTGGGCACGCACCATACCGGTCTCCACCCCGCTGCCTTCCAGCCCAATGTTTGAACGTGACCGTGCTTGAGGAACGGCAGCAGCCCCACTTACACCACCTACACCACCTACACCTACTCCATCACCAACAGTTGCTCCAACACCTCCACCTCCACCAGCACTTGCCACCCTGGAGGTCTCCTCCCAACTAGCTTCCGGCTTCATGTCGAGAATACTCGGGTCCAAAGTCCCCTCTGTGCCCTCGCGGCTGTTGTCACTCAACACCCTTGCGCTTCTCATGATGAGCTCCATCTCGCGCCTCTCCGTCTTGAACTGGCGGATCACATCACGTAGGTTGGATGCCCGCAAAGAGAGCTTGATGTCGCCGCATAGAATGGCCCCTTCCACTATGAGATCCACCAGCTGGTCGCTACATGCGGGCGAAAGTGGTGATGAGAGCTGACTGAGCGTTGGCCATTTGCGGTTGTTCTTATGGGCTTCCTTGACATCTACGCCTCCCTCTTCATCCTCGTCCGATGCCTCGTCCTCCTCGTCCGTGCTAGAGTCAAACAGTTCGGGAAAGTCGGGCACCAGTCCCAACGGCAGCATCAGCGAGCTCGAGCTCGAGTTGCTGTCGTCACTGTCGTCGCTATAGGCGGCATCAGCAGTGGAGGCAGTAGCACCAGTTTCTGCGCTCAAACTGGCTTGCCTGCTGTTGCGGCGAAGGTCTCCATGGCTGAACCGCCTTGCTCTCCTGGCCGCGGCAACATAGCTGTCGTTATCGTCGTCCGAGTCGCTGCTCGTGTTGGCTCCTGCGGCAAAGCTGTTCCGCAGCCGCGAAGGGAGGTGTGAGTTGGACCCCCTGAAGAGGGAATCCTCTTTCCTGGGCGACTTGGACAATGGGTGCCTGGAAGAAGGGGTGTTTGAGCGGGGTGTGTGTGCAAGCACCTGGGCAGAGGTTGCACCGAGGGACATCCACGTTGGATTTTCGCTGCGTATTTTGGCCGGACTCGGCTCGCTGTTGCTCGCCCTGGATAAGTGCTCGATGTCGAGGGGGCCCTCGTCCACCTTGGCCAAGTAGGCCGTGAGCTCGTCTATGCTTGGGATTGAGGGCAGTTCTCCACCGGCACCGGGGCCCTCCTTGGAAAACACAGACAGGTAGTCGAACTTGAGCTTGTTGGCCTCGTGGATGAGGGAGTTCTCCTTCTTGGAGATGATCACGTAGAGCACCTCGCGGATGAGGTCGTACAGCAGCGGCACCTCGTAGAACTTCGCCGCCAGAAACACGTCGAGCGTCGTTGGCAGGATGTTCCACTTGGCATTCACCTGTCCAGTGTACAAGAACTCCGAGAAGGCCCTCGCCACAGGGGTGGAGAGCGGCACGTACAGGCTCCTCGGCACCAGCATCACGTCGAACCCTTCCTCGGTTCCAGAGTTGAACGACGAGATCGACGCCGTCGTGGTGTGGTGACTGATGAGACCGGGCCGCCCAGACAGCTCCGAGTTGACCGTTGAAGACCCACTCATGTTGGCTGGGAACACCCCGGTGCCCGTGCTGGAGAGCCCAGAGGTGATCCGGCTCATCTTGAGGGGGTGCGTGCCAACGCTCTTGAGGCTAGCGGGTCTTGAAGGCGAGTGCGAACCCTCTATAAAGTGCCAGTTGCCCAGGGGTGACTTCCCATCCTTGACGGCAGCAGCAGCACTCGTCTCCAGCAGAGCTGCCACCCCGCTCCCTGGGGCCGTGGAGGGCCCTGAGAAGGAGCCAAATGGCGAGCCCGCTCTCGAGGATGATGCCGGCGAGTTGATCCCACCGCTCTTCATATACATGGAGCTGCGGGGCGATCCAGGCGGTATTCTGTGGTTGAGCAGCAGCTCAGGATGGTTCATGTTTGGCACAGTGCCAGACAACACTCCTGGTGCCGGCACTCCACTGTTTCCACTGCTATTTATCAACTGTGGTGGAGCCTCGTGGGGCATCTCCAGTGGTCCTGGGAGATCAGAAAGAGCCGCTGGCGGGAGTAGCTGCTGGTTGCCCTTCTGGAGCTCGCCGCTGTCCACGAACGAGCTGTTGAAGGAGCCCTGCGACACCACCGAGGCCTTCCGAGAAGACGGGTTGCCAGTCTGTGGTTGCTGATGAGACGGCTGCTGCTGCTGTTGTTGTTGTTGATGATGAGGTTGCTGACTAGAATTGCTTGCAGAGTCGCTGTTGCTGTCCTGGAATGGAAGTCTGAACTGTGGAGTTGAGCTTCCGTCTTTAGAACCACCTGCCGAAGGGCCGCCTAACATGCCACCAGGTGCGGAGAGAGGCCCTCCCGACGGCACGGTCCCCCTCTCCACCTCGTCAGAGTGCAACACCGCATCGACAGCCCGGACGTAGCCTTTGGAGAGCAGCATGTCGAAGCACCTACCCCACCGTTTGCGGCATAAATTAAGCGGGATCGGGATGGTGTCGCCGTCTGCAGTGAGCAGCTCAAAGTCTGCTAGCGACGGGTATCTCTCGAGGGCGTTCTTGCCGAGGGTGACGGCATAAGGTGGGAATATCGAGCGGATGGAGGTCATGTTGATCTGAGGAGCGGCATAGTGGGAGTACGCGGCAAAGCTCGCCTCTGCCTTTTGCTCCACCGCAGCGCTCGGCAAGGTTGATGCCCTCTTCGCGACAGATGATGGCATTGCTGGAACCTCTTGGCTGCGATCATCGCTGGGCGAAGCAGACCATGACGTCGGGTCTGTTGGCGAGGTCCAATTGGAAGACCCGACGAGTGTGTTAGCAAAGGGGAGCGCAACGGCCACGAAGATGCTGAAGTACTGGATGGAGGGATGGCGCGGAGCAGGGGCATTGCTGCCCAGCAGGATGATGCGGTGGTGGGAGGCCCACACAAACCCTCGCGAGAGTGGGTGGGTATTGAACGGATGGTTGCAGAAGTAGTTGAGGCGCATCCACTTGGACGAGGGGCGGTTGTAGAGGAAGATCGACGGCAACGAGGCGCCTTCCTGGAATCCCACCAGGATGGCATTCTCCCCGAACTCGCCCAGGCTCGGATACGTCAGGGTATGCGGCACCACAAGCGACTGGGACGAGCTCTCTGCTGCTGTATGAGCACGGTGGAGGGCGTGCCGTGTTCCGTTGGAGTCCTCTTCGAGCATGAACGAGAGCATCGGCGACACCCCCTTTTTGTCTGCCTTGGAATACACCAACAGAGCCACGTCGCTCTGCCTGTCTGTTGCATCCAACGGTGCCACCACACACGTGTTGTTGTATGCGTTGTACTTGATGGCGGTGTGTGTGTTGCTTTGGGCGATATCTGCAGTTTGCTTAGAGATTTGCTCTTTGGAGGTGATTTGTTCCGCGGCGTGCTCCACCAGCGGATAACTAGCCCTCCACTCATCTGTGGTGAGGTTAAATATCTGAAACGTGGTAAGCGGCTCATCCGCTCTGTCGCGGCCCCCGATTAGCGCCACCCCAACATGGGTGGGCTCTTTGGAGAGGCGGAGGCTCTTGATGAATGCAATCCCATGGAGGTACCGCTTGACGGCAAGGGGGGAGTGGTCATCGGCCAAACATGTCCACGTGCACCGGATCATGTCGAACTTCCATATATCGCCAGCTGGCGTGAATGTCTGGGCCGTGCTGTCGTAGACGAGGCCTCCTTGTACTATGAGGTGGTCGTTGAACAGAGTGGCAGCGTGGAAGATACGCGGCTGTGGGACCGGGGAGTGTTCTGTAGGTGTCTTTGCAGGGACGTCATAGTGTGCTGAAATAGTCTCTGCGGGCTTGTGGACCCATCTGCGTTCTAGGATGTTGAGTGCAAACACCTCGTTCGATAGCACCTGGGAGATGTCGGTGATGCCGCTTGCCCTGAGGTGGTTGGCAATGTCTTTGATGGAGACCGACGACAACGCCAATGGGACGGTGAGCCCACCATACACGACGATCCTCGACTTTGTGAGTGCAACGGATGCTCCGGTCCTCACGTCGAGTCGCAAACGCGCATCCTTGGCTGTAGGGTTGGGCATCTCTAGCGAGTAGCACTTGCTGGAGGAGGGGTCTAGAGGGGCCATTGTGTGTTGGAGTGCACGGGCATATGTGGAGTGATTATGTGTGTGTGTGTGTGTGTATGAGAGACCCACGCCTTTAGCAGTGTGTTGAGGAGAGGTCAATTCAAAAAAAAACGTCAAATTGCGGGGTGTGCTGTTGCGTTTCACTCACTGGTTATGGCCCTCACCATTTATGTATGTGGCCCCATTATATGTAGGCAAAAGAAACAGATGGCGCACTACAGTGCAGATTGCGCGCAGCAGAGATAACGGGAGACGGTGGATTACCGATTGGAGTTTCTGGTTATGTTTCTTCGAGGGGTTTGTATGTAGAGATTATATTATATAGTGGATATAGTGGGTATAGTGGATATGGTGAGGATAGTGGATATGGTGGATATGGTGAGGATAGTGGATATGGTGGATATAGTGGGCTACATTAGTAGGGATTATTATTTGTGTGGGCCACAGTGATGTGATTAAGTACACGAGGCTTCTCCCACTAGCTCCGTTGGCTGCTGCTTCCAGAACCCGAGCGTTCCTTCGCTCACGTATAGCGAGGGATCCTGCGCTCCCTGGTGACCGCACTAAGCCCCTAAGGGAGGGCACGCAGTTTGGGCTAAGGCTGCACACTATGCTGCACACTACGCTAAGGCGGGGTAAACAGGCGCTAAACAGTGCGCTAGGCGCTTGGGTGGGACAAACGGTAGACTGGGCAGGCCCCACAGAGCTACATAGTTAGGCAGGCAGCACACGCTACATAGGAGAGGCAACGTAGTAGCGTAATGGGCAGAACAACTTAAGACAGCCCACACTTAGGACAGCCCACACTTAGGACAGCCCACACTTAGGACAGCCCACGCTACATGTTGACTGCAAACCACGAGATACGGCTGAGTGGTTCCTGTGCCGCTTATTCTAACCCCATGTTATGGATCTCTTGAGTGTTTATGATATCGATCAACATATATCTTGCTTGTCGATACAACTGCTGTCCCTCACTGCTTCCCCGGAAAGCGGCAGCCGTTCAAAGGCAGCGCGATAAGATGGCAGAGGGCCCGGTATTGTTATAGGTGCAATACCCAAAAAGTCGCGTCTCTCGTTACGCGTACGCGCACGAGCCCACTGATAAATGTATATAGTGATATGAAATATATTGCTAAGACGGATGTTGAAGGGGGTTTCGCAATTGTAAGCTCGTGAGATTAACCGTTACTCTACAATAGAGCATTATTCTACAACAGTCAAGCTACGACAGCCAAACTACAACAGTCCAACCACGACGTCTACAACAGTACAATCACTCCACCCATCCCACGACAACCTTTCCAGAATTGCCTGTCCAGAATTGCCTGCCCAGAATTGCCTGTCCACAACAGTCTAACCAACACTCATCCCACAATATCCAACCACACTATGCCCTCACTTCCACTAGGTGAGTCCTCTCACACTAATACCCCAGATGTATCCTCATCACCGCTAAAGCCCAACGTGAGGCCCGACCGCAGCTCACCTGCTAGCGAAGAAAACCTAATCCCCAAAGAGCTTGATGATATGGATATAGAAGCCTCTCCGGCCTCCTACAAACCATCCTCTTCCGATATGCTCTACTACTACGAGAACCTGCTACCCTTCAAGTCCATCTTCCACTGGCTCAACCACTCCCCAGTGCCCCAGAACGACTTCACCATGCGTGAGTTCGCCTTTGAGTTCAAGAGCGGCGCATACCAGAGGTACAACTCCTTCTCCACCCCTGCAGAGTTCAAGTCCACCGTTGTCAGGTCCAACCCAACGAGATTCGAGGTTGGCGCCGTGTACCCGATCCCCCCGAAACAGAGAAAGACCGTGGCCAAAAACCTCATGAAGCCACTGCACAAGGAGCTCGTGTTTGATATCGATTTAACAGATTATGATGAGATCAGAACGTGCTGTGCCAAGACGGCCATCTGCCCCAAGTGCTGGAAGTTCATCACCGTTGCTATCAAGATCCTCGACGTGGCCCTGAGAGAGGACTTTGGCTTCAGGCACCTCATATGGGTCTTCTCCGGAAGAAGAGGAGTGCATTGTTGGATCAGCGACAGCAGGGCCCGCCTCCTGGATGAGCATAAGAGAAGGGCCATCGTTGAATACCTCAACATCCTCAACTCAAAAGCTGGCAACACAAAGCGTCTCAACCTCAGGAAACCTCTCCACCCACACATCGAGCGTGCCCTTGACATTGTGAAACAGCCCTTTATTGAGGTCATTCTGCAGGAACAGGACCCCTGGTCAGACGATAAGAGGGCCATCGAAGACCTTGCAAAGCCGCTTCCTGACCCCAAGCTTCAGGAGGCACTCATAAAGTACTGGAATGCGCATCCGGCACGTTCGAGCGCCGCTAAATGGAAGGACATCGATACCTTGATGAGGTCTGGCAATGTGCAATCCGAACAGATGGTTAACCAGGTGCAGGACTTCAAGAGAGAGGTGATCCTGGGCACGATGTATCCCCGTCTCGATGTGGAGGTTTCCAGGCAGATGATCCACTTGCTCAAGTCTCCCTTCTGTGTGCACCCAGGTACCGGGAACGTATGTGTTCCTTTTGATCCCAGTGTTGATGAGTTTGATCCGTTTGTTGCCCCGAGCCTCAAGGTGTTGTTGGGCGAAGCCCTGGAGAACCAACGTGGTGAAAAGGGCTCGGCAGTCTGGGAGCATACCTCTTTGAAGTCGTATGTGGATCTGTTCAACAAGTTTGTGAATGGGCTGATGAAGGAGGAGATGCAGAGCAAACGTAAGAGGACAGATGTCTCGGAAGATAAGGAGAATCTGGAGTTTTAGCCGATATGAAACGAGAGTGGCTTTTTTAACACACCCGAATGTAAAATGATCAATAGAGAGAATCCGAGAAACCCATTATCCATTCACAACATATACCAAGCTGTAACAAAAAAATAACCTCAATAGAAAAACATCCTCCAGACACCTCAATATCCACAGGAAAACCCCAATGGGTTCCAGGACTCCACTTGTTCTGTCCTTGTAGACCGCACCGTCAACTTGCACTCGCCGATCCCCGTCTCGTGATGCCACTCCACGAGCTGGATGAGCTCCCCAAACACATACTTGACGGACCCGGTGGAGACATCAACGACAAACTCCCCGGACGGATAGTGGTGTGCGGGCAAGTATATCACGGTAGGGCAGTCCGTGGCAGTGGAGGTGATGGTGGGTGTGTCGGGGGCCGATGTGTCGATGGTGAGGTCGAACTCCAGCTTCTTCATCTCAAACACACACTCTGTGACGATACCGTTCACCAACACCGCATATGGCCTGATTATGGCGTCCGCAACCCTTGTCCCTTGTAGATATGACGAGTATGGCACCGTTGCACTATCCATGCTGTACTTTGTGGATAGCTGGTGGTGGTGTGGTGAACCCCCAGAGGTTGCCGTGGACTCTGAGTCTCCTTCCTCGGCATCAGAGGCGTAGAGTTTGCCCGTTTCATCATCCCCCTGCTGGTCGTCCTCCACGAATGGAGACTTGAGCTGCTCTGCCTCTGTAAAGCTGTCATCCTTGCTCCAGAAGGAAAAGTCCTCGTTGTTCCACCGGTCGCCCCATTTGTGACAGTTGATGGAGGTGTAGCACCAGTAGGTGTGCGACATCTGCGATCCCTCCAGGGCCAGTCCAATGGCATCGAGGGCGTCTCTCTGTGACGAGTAGTCGCCTGTCTCAAAGGCCTTCTTGTCATCCATGTCAAACGGCATCCCCGTCTCGGTCACCATGACCGGCACAGAACGGCCCACATAGCTGTTTGTCTCGCTCTTGAGCTCGATCATCTGGTTTTTGATGCATTGTCTGATTCTGGCCTCGCCCAGCACGACGGCAAACGCCGGGTTCGAGTACCGGCCCCTCATGATCCCCAAGGTATCCACGTTGTACCGCCTGTTCCACGTCTTGAACATCAGCGACATGCCGTCGTAGTAGTGCTGTGCAACGACGGTCCTCGAATCAACAACCTCCGTGTTGCCCTTCACCTTGGGTGGGATCTCAAACACCGGTGGCTGCATCACCACGAACAGCTCGTTATCGACGGCGCGCACCGCGTCCCTGAACCGGCAGTAGAAGTCCAGGAACGCACCGTTGATGAAGGTTGCCTTGTTGAGCGCGTCTCCAGTGACGGGATGCTTGCAGAAGTAGTCGGGTATCATCACGTGACCCGTCTCTGGGTCCCAAACACCGTTTTGCGCAAAGATGCACCGGCCCAGCTGCCACCCTTTATCCCTCGAAAACCCATAGTGCTCGTCCATCTCCGTCGACTGCAGCCAGACGGAGTCGGCCTCTGCGTTGACCAACCGTGACCCCGTCTTCCTCGGGCCAAACACAGAGATGTAGTATGTATCCACCTGCTGGGGTATACCCACGCCCAATTTCATGCTCTGCAGCACCGTGGGGGTGGTGTCGACCCTGAGCTGTTGCTCCTTGGGGAGGGCATCCAGGTCCACAATCCCGTAGAGGCCAGAGTTGGGCTCGTTCATCGACTCCACGGCCACGACGGTGGTGTTGAGGAGGTCTGGCGCGTTTTCCTTGATCCTCGTCATGAGAAACTTGACGGAATCGCAAAAGTGCTGCTGGAGGAAATCCTGGATGTTGACACCGTTGATGATGGCGTTGGGCATGAATAGCTTGCCCGAGAAGAACATGGTGAACATCACCTGTGTAGCCAGGCGGTAGTAGTTGGAGGGCCACACCATCTTGGGATACTTTTGCGGGTCTGGGTACGCGTTGTGCAGGAATGCCGCCTCCGTGGTGGGGAACTTGTTGGGGTCGAGCCCTGCCGCATACAGCGTCCACAGTGGTGCACCACTGCCTCCGGTGAACCTCGACCACACGTCCTGGTGCGGGTCAATCAGCACGTATAGGCCGCCAATGTCTTTGATCTTGCGGAGCATTTGGATCGTGTAGTTGACGTAGTCGTCGTCGTATATGCCTGGTCCCGCGTGCTCTATGGCCTCCCACGTCACGATATACCTGATGGTGTTGTACCCCCAGGACTTGATCCTATTGAAGTGCTCTTCCGCATCCTCCAAGGGGAATGGGCGGCCCACAAAGGATACGTGGTCTCCGTCCCAGAAAAGACCGTCTGCAACAGACCTGTAGGAAGGCATGTTGGGCTTTGCAGGCAGCTTTGCAGAGCCGTCCAGGTTGATGCCCCTGAGGGTGATCCGTCTCCGTGAGGGACCTTGCACAAAGTTGCCATATCTATCTGTTGTCAGACGGAGGGTTTCCGAAACCCTTTCGGGGGGTTGTGTGTGTGTTTTTGTCATGTTGAATACCTGTGTCACTTGTATCTGCTGACTCTCTACTAACTCTCTAACTCTCTGCTAACTCTCTGCTAACTCTCTGCTCACTCTTTCTGTTTGCTCGCTCTTTCTATTGGCACTATTTACTCACTCTACTTGATCACCTCTTCCTTCTCTACTTCTCTAATCTCACCATCTTCATTAACTCCTTACCACCCCACACATAAAGACGCACAGAGGTACCGATCCCGGCCCGGCCTGCAGCCCCTATTCAGCCATCTGCAGCCCCTATTTGGAGGTCTCTCTGTGTCTACTATGGGCATCTCCTTATCGTCACTGCATTCTCCCACTTTGACTGGGGTTGGCGCAGCAGCTTTGGAGTTACGTCAGTGGGCATGAAGAGGCCGTATTATCGGTAGGTGTTCCTGATAGTGAAGGGCTGCTGGGAAGTGATAGGGTGGTATAGTAGAGGAGGAGGTGAAGAAACCTGACAACAGTATAATATTGGTTATGTTTATATTCGTTAGGTCCATATTAGTCTATTGTCGTTTTCTTTTTTTTGCTCGATGTTGAGTATGTAGGACACCCCCTTTTTTTTTGAGTGGAATTTCACGTCCCCAACAAAACTCACGAAACATATACCTAGATAAACAGGAGGTTGAAATGGGGTATCAACTGTAGTTGTGGGTATATGGACTCAATTAGAATGCTCACCAATACATATACTAATCATATTAATCCTCTATGCTCACGATGCTTACTCTACCCTGTATAGTCCCTTACTCTATGGTCCCACTCTAATCCCATAATCCTCTATAACCCTTACTCTATGGTCCCACTCTAATCCATATAATCCTCTACAACCCTCTATAGTCCTCTATAATCATCTATAATCCTCTATAATCCTCACTCTAATCCCCATAATCCCCATAATCCCTATAATCCTCTATAATTACTGTAATCCCCACTCTCCCCATAACCCTCTAGTCCACCCCCCACACCCCATCAACTCCCACCCCATCTATTTCCCCAAAACGGGAGAACAAACTTGCCAAATTGGGATAACACTCGGCGTCGCACCTGCCGTAATCTGCAACCCCCTTCTGGCTCTCGTTTCACTCACTCCACGATAGGGGGTGACAGGGCAAGGGAGAGAGAGAGGGTAAGGCAGGCAGGGCACACCATGGGGTTGGAGGGGGGCCGAGTGTCGTTGGAAGGTTGCTTATCAAGGGGAGATGAAAAGTGTGTTTTAAGGTGTTCAATTGGGCTATTTCTGCAGTGAGGTTGTGGAGCTGAAAGGATATTCTGTTCCACATTCGTCATTATATACATTGCTGAACATGTCGTCTCCAGAGATAGGGTTGCTGCTCAACCCCACCAAGAAGACCACGCCCAAGGTTGTCACGCAGCTCAAGAGGGTTGCCACGAGCAACAAGGCCTCGGGCACCTGGATCTCTCCCTTCAGGTCGGGCTCCGTGAGAAAGCCAAGGGCAAAGTCAACCGCTTCAACCACTTCTGCTGCAAAGAAGGAGGTTACGAAGCCAGACGCAGCTGCGCAAGAGCCAGTTGAGCCAGTTGAGCCTGACGCAGTTAAGCCAGATGAGCCAGTTGAGCCAGATGCAGTTGAGCCAACCGAGGAGCCAATTGAGACCGAGCCAACCGAGGAGCCAATTGAGTCCGAACCAGCTGAAGCTGAACCAACTGAACCAACTGAGGCTGAACCAACTGAACCAACTGAGGAGGCAGTCTCCGAAGAGCCATTGGCTGAAGGCCCAGAGGGAACCACCATTGATGACGAGGAGGCCATTGAGGGGGGCCCAGAGACAGAGGCTGAGATTGCTGAAATAGCTGACGCTGAGGAACCAATTGAAGCTGAACCAACTGAAACTGCAGAGGAACCAGCTGAGGCCGAACCAGCTGAGGAACCCACCGAGCCAGAGACTGAGGAAACCCCAGTGGATTTGTCACCACCAGAGGTTGATGATGTCGAGAAAGGCCTCCAAGGAAAGCCCAAGATGCTCTACAGATACCAGGAGAACAAACTGCTGGCAACAGAGGCCATGGACAAGCGTGCCGTTGGCAACCCAGACAAGGTACTGGACCTGGGTGCGGGTCTCAAGCTGACGGAGGCACAGATTTACGAGATTGCGCGCAAGAGGGTGAATCCGATCTTGGCCTCGATCAACAAGCAGGTGGCCACCAACGTGGAGCACGACGCAGAGCGCAAGAAGGCATCGGAAGAGCAGTACAAAAAGGTGGAGGACAGCAAAGTATCGCGCGAGGTTGAGAAGTACAGGGTCAAGCTCGACAAGGAGAACACCAAGATCGCTGCTCGCTTTGCAACTGCGGTCAAGGCCGTCGAGGAAAAGATGTCCCGCAACCAAAGCAACCACGAGAAGGCCGTTGAACGTTTGAGAGGCAAGATCGAGAAGGATGGCAAGGATGCCGAGCAGAGGGAGGTGGACAACGCCGCAAAGCACGAGACCGACAAGCAGGCTCTATACGAGCAGACTGCGCAGTTCAAGGAGGAGAAGCTCAAGGCGCTCGAAGACGCCAAGGCACAGCAGCCTGTGGAGGTTGAGACCACGGCCAACGCCAATGCCTCTGCGGAGGAAAAGCAGCTCAAGGCGGCATCGCTCGAGGAGGAACTCGTGAGCAAGGAGGCCCAGCTGCAGGCCAAGCTGGACGAGTTCAACGGGCTCGTTTCCGAGAAGGCACAGCACGACGAGCTCATTGCCAAAGCAGCAGTGACCAAGCAGGAGTCGGAGCAGAAGGTGAAGGAGATAAACGACAAGCATGAGCTCTTGCAGAAACGTGTGGGCAAGCTGAGCGACCACCTGACGCTGATCCGTGCCAAGCTGGACGGTCACAACACCAAGCTTGCCTACCTCACGACTGCTGGCAAGGAGGACAGGAGCGTGCGTCTGGAGCAGGCCAAGCAGACCAATGCGGACTGGGAGGCGGAAAAGGAGGAGATGAGAATAGCTGCCGTGAAGGAGCAGGAGAGAAGGCGCATAGAGGAGGAACTCGAGAGGGAGAGACTCGCGCAGGAGAAGGCTGAGGAGGAGGAGAGGCAGCGCATTGCCGCTGAGGAGGAGGAAAAGCGCATTGCAGAGGAGAAGGCGGCTGAGGAGGAGAGGCAGCGCATTGCCAAGGAGGAGGAGGAGCAGAGGCTTGCGGCAGAGAAGGCTGCTGAAGAGGAGAGGCTCGCGGCAGAGAAGGCGGAGCAGGAGCGTCTGGAGCAGGAGAAGAAGCTCCAGCAGGAGGAGGAGCGCAAGAAGCTACAGGAGGAGATTGAGGAGCTCGAGAAACTCAACGCGCTCAAGGCTGAGAGGGCCAGGCTCCAGAAGGAGCTTGCCGCGGCAGCCGTTGTGGGTGGCGCCGTTGGTGCTGCCACGGTTGCGGGCGGCAGTGCGGTGTCTGGTGGTGCGGAGGAGGTGAGCAGTGCGACTCCTGAAATCCTCTCTCCAGCACCTTTGAGCGCCGAGAAGGTTCTGTCGAGCCACCCCATTGCCGAGGAGGAGGAGCCCGAATCGGAGGCGCTGAGGGAGACGGGCCCCACGCCCACCCACGTGAGGAGGAGATCCTCCATGGTGGAGGAGGCAATGAAGTACTTGACGCCAGAGGAGGTGAAGCGTATGAACACGCCTCTTTCGGAGCAGCTCAAGAACAGAACCAACAGCCTGACGGGTGGCAAGAAGTCGCGGTCCAACTCGCTCACGGCCAGCTCTGCAAGGCCCAAGTCGAGGTCCAACTCCATCACCAGGGCCACCCCGGTGCCACGTGTGGTTGCCACTCCCACCGAGGCACCTGTAGCCCCATCGTCTGCGATCTCCGTGGTTTCTGGAACGAGCAACGGGTCTGTTGACGAAAAGCCAGAGGGCAGTGGTGCCCCCGTGTTCACCGAGGTTGTTGACCCTCCAGCCGTTGCCGACAAGGCCAACGGGGAACCAGTTGCTGCTGAGGAACCAGTTGCCGTTGCTGCTCCTGCTGAGGAGGCTCTGCCGGAGCCCGAGTCTGAGTACGAGGAGGTTGTCACCTACCAGAGTGTGTCTGACCAGGAGTGGGAGCAACACAGAGGTGACCCCGATTACCTTGAGATCTCTGACAAGGAGTAGGTGTGTGGAGCTCTTTGGCAATATCGTTTGCAATATCTAGTTGGCATTGTATTTTGAATTCTTTCCTTCTTTTGGTGTGTTTTAACTTGTTTGATTATATGTTATGTTTATTCTCGAGATGTACAATTCGTAGGGTATCCGTGGTGGGTCCAGGAGGGTCCGTAGGGTCCTCCTGGTGGTGCAAGATGTCACCCTTCACCATTTGGACCCAGTTTCTACCTCAGATACCCACTTATCATAATCACTCACACTTATATAACCACTCACACTTATATAACCACTCATACTTAATATAACCACTCATACCTATTTATCATAACCACTAACACACACACAGCTAACACACACCCACTTCTTATAACCACCTCACACAACGTTAAGTCATTTGGAAATAGATTCAAATTACAACATAATTAATTATAAGCTACATTCATAAAGCCTATATAAACTATATATCACAAAGCATAATCACAGAGCATAATGTTATATAGCCACTCAAGTGTAAATCATATTTAATCGACTCTTTCCTCTTCCCACTATTCTCCCTTCTGTCTCCCCTTCCGTCCCCTTCCGTTTTCCCTACCGTCCCCTTCCGTTTTCCCCTTCCGTTTCCCTTACAGTTTCCCACTCTCCCCTACCATTTTCCTACCGTTTTCCTACCATCCCCTGCTGCCCTGCACGGCCCGCCATTTTCCCTTGCGGCCCAATTCCCTACTGCCCTCCTTGCACGGCCTGCAGGTCGCGTACGCAGTGTTTACGTTTTCACGCGATGGGCTTCGATCTGGGGATTGAAGGGTCAAAATATCTGGGGTGAAAAATCAAGTGTTGTTTGTTTTTGTAGTCTGTCAAGTAAGATTTAAAACATCATGGTGCTGGAGGAAATATCCGTGAACCTCATTTCCGTGGCAGATGGGATCCTGGCCCAGAAGCACACCCACAAGGACTATAAGAAGAACGGCAGGAAGTACAGGCTGGTGGGCAACCGGTCGTTTGTGAGGGTCCAGGAGGAGCACAAGTCGCTGGTGGTGGACTTTAGCTACACCTACAAGTCCAACCGTTCCATCATATCCTCCTACTATATCCTCTCCAAGATCGGAAACGTGCTGGTGGAGTACCCTGACCTGTGCCTTGCCGTTGTGGGCACCTCCCGCGAGATCGAGCTCAACAGGTGGTACGAGGACAACTCCAAAGTAACTTCCCTCGACGACGCCGCCTACGACCCATCTCCTCTCGCTCAAGACGCTGTCTCTTTCTTTAAACGTGTTCAGCAAACCCACATCTCCATGGGAACCCGCATCCTCATGGCCGCAAAGATCAACTTCTTCCACACTGACCATCATGTGGGGAAACCAAGGCTCGAGGGAAAGCTGCTGAAGGAGCTTGTGCAAGAACTGTGCGGATCCACTGCTCTCAAATCAGAGGACGTGTACAATGTGATCAGGGCTTTCACCCACTGGTGTGGCACAAGGGGGGTTTTGCATAAGCTGGGACTCTCAGACATCAACATAGACACAGAACTCGCCAACAGATACAGGACTTTCCCTGACCCTCCACAGGCATTCAAGACCGCCATATTCGACAGGTATCCCGCCGGCATGTCAAAGTTCTCGCTTGCCAAGAAGGGTCTTGACATCATCGCCTCCTCTGACTTCGGATACCTCATGTCGGTTCCTGCTGACCTTGACCTCAAGTCAGTGCTGGACATCTGTAAGGATGTGGAACAGAGGCCTGCAAAATACCACGTACGTGCCATCACCGCTCACCTTTCAGACGAGCCACTCGAGCCGGGCTCTCTGCCCTCGGTGGAGCCAGTGCTGCTAGCTATCGGTGCAATCATCAGAGGTTCAAAGGGCCAGATACCCGCAAGGCTGCTAGAGTCCTCCAAATTGCCCAACTTATCGACAGTTCAGACACACCCGCTCTATGAACAATCGCAGGCGATTGCTACAAAGCGTTCTGGATCGTGCCAACAATCAATGGGAAGAGCACCAAACAACTTCACCGACACGCTAAATGTTCTACACTCCAAATAGCATCCTGTATATTTTGTCATGTCATTTTTCAAGTTAATAAATGATCTACCCTATCCCTTAACTAATCACACACAACCATGAAAATACACTGTACACCAGCAGCACAGGGTACACGATGAGCGCAATGCGATCATCGCCCTTGCCTCTGTTGGCTCCACTGTTGTTAACAATGCGAATGAATAGATATACTGCGTACGTGGACCACAGTGTGCTGATGGCCTCCAGTACCAGCCTCACAATCTTCCACTTGATCCACACCGATATCAGACTCGCAACAATAATTGGAAACAGACAGTACCCAAGGATGCTGATGCCTTGGAAGAACGAGAGGCTGATAGTACCTGTCTTTGACGAAGTCGAACTGGTGGAAAGAGCTGGTGACAGCAGCTGGAGGTTCAACGACAACACCGCCAACGACGCCCATATCAAGGAGAAAGACCCACTGAAGATCTCCGAGGGTTTGGTCGTGGAGCCCTCCACCAGAGAGCGAGTCTGCGAGTACGTAATGATCAAACTGAAACCCAGCACAAACACCAAGGGACCCCACAGATCCCAGTCCAAGATCTTCTTTATGGACTCCTTGGAGTACTCCTCCATCTCGCCGCCGCTCTGGCCAACGGTATCTTCGGTCTCTGCTGCATCACCCCCAATCGGCACGCCAATCCTCGAGCTGAACTTTTGCACAACCACCAGCCTCTGTCTGAGAGTCAATGGCCACAGAATCTGTAACAGCTTGTCGCCAATCTTGGAGAGGTCTCTCGATAACGTTGTCAACACGGACTCATCCAGCGTGTTACCTCCAGAGAATTGCCTCTCGCTGGTCTCGATGTTTGCACCTCTGAGTGTGTTATTGGCTATGTTTGAAATGTCTGCGTTGAATGGGTTGGCAAAGTTGGCAAAGTTCAAAAAACTGTTGCTGGCCGTTCCGTTATTACCGGCCGTTGGCTGTGCTGCTGATGTTGCTGCTGCGGTGGCTGTTGCTGAGGGCTGTGAGGCCTGCTGGGGTCTCGCACTCGCACTAGCCGGTGTTACCACATCTGGCTCTATAAAAACATCATCCTCACCATCGAAACCAGCTGGCTCATTATCATCAATGATGAAATCGTCCACAGACTGCGGAGCTCTGTTGTATGACATGTGTATAAAGAAATGCTAAAGATGTGTAGGGATGGGTGAGGGTGACGTTGCAGCTAATTCAGGGGTGGGTATAGATGCAAACTGGTTGGTTTCTTGTATTCAAATCCTGATAAACAAACTAAAACACAACAACACTATCCAATTGAGTAAAATAATGTTATAGATTTGTTGAATCAGTAGGAAGGCAACGGTTCCTCCTCAACGTACTCTTTGAGAACTAGGAGATTGTTCACATCCGAATTCGATCATCACCTTCAACTATATCTGTATATATTCGTGCACGTATCAAAATCGAACCGGCACTACCCTGTTCGACTCCGCCACACGCACCTATTTTCTCTCTTAATATTCGAATATCGCTACTTAAAGATGGTGTTTGCTGGCCAGCACAGCATTGATGCGATTTCAGTATGAAGGTGGATAAATGGGCCCCTTCAATAAAAGAATATTCAATCTTTTTTTTTAAAAGGTGTTACGAAAATGATGAACAATATCAGCTGTTGTGGAAAGGAGAAAAAAAATTGGTCGTCTCCTATTGTGGATCACAGTGTTATCTGATTAAATGGAGGAAAGAAACCAAGAGCAAATTCCGAAAACGAAAATCAAAAAATAATTACTAGAAAATTAGTCAAAAAATGTAGGAAATATAGAAAGTATGATAAAATGCTGGATATATAGTGAAATATCATAAACCTGGTTGTTGGGATATGGAAGCTTAGTTATCTGATTGTTGAATCAAAGAAGCTCAAGTTCACAAGATTTAAACTTCAACTCCAAGAAGAACTGCACAGAAAAGCAGTTGATTCTCTATTATAGATGAGTGATGATTCATGATAACTTGAGGCAATCAACTGGATATCCTATCCTCTCCCTAAGCCCATAGAAAACCCACATCATGATGAGACTGCAGTTGGTAACCAAATGCCATTAACTCGTGAAAAACACAAGAATTTCAACATTTCATATCTGTTAGCCTTGAATATCTGATAGACGACTGGGAACTAAGAACTACTATCTAGGGTGGTCGTTCAACTATATTGTAGCTCGAGAGCCCATTTTTAGCCAATTCCTGCAAATCAAACCAATAATTAATTGTAAATAAGCAAACAGAGATAGAGCTACTTTTGGCTCACTAGAAAAAACTCAAAACCACCATCTCAAACGGAATTTAGCATATGCAATTTGCTATTCGAGACTTATCTATCTTGCAAGATAATCGCAAAATATGCATTTTTGAGGGGTCTTATTGGAATTTTGTTATAGCCCACATCAGAGTTTATGATTTCAGGGTTAAACTAATTTTTTAGATTTTTTTTAGATTTTTTTTAGATTTTTTTTAGATTTTTTCCTTCCACTAGCTGATGCCTCCATTCATATCCATCCTTATCTGAATCTAATCATCTTCATATAGTGAACCAGGG
This sequence comes from Kuraishia piskuri, assembly GCA_030567595.1. Lineage (NCBI taxonomy): Eukaryota > Fungi > Ascomycota > Pichiomycetes > Pichiales > Pichiaceae > Kuraishia > Kuraishia piskuri. Next base: position 140,266 of record JAJLSM010000028.1, read on the forward strand.
GCAAACGTTAATTAAAGGGATGGTAACCTGGCCGAGTTGGTCTAAGGCGCCAGGTTAAGGTCCTGGTCTCTTCGGAGGCGTGAGTTCGAATCTCACGGTTATCACCAGTTTCCTTTTTTTTTTTTTTTCTGCTTGGATCCAGTTGCAAGAGGCATCGGTAGTTGTCATTTAAGCGTTAAATTTTTGTTATCTGTGGCTGCAATCTATTGGTCAGGTCAGGTCAGGTCATAACAGGTGGTTAGGGTACAGTTTGAGAATAAACAGATCATCTGTATCAAGACAGAGAGATAGGCTTTAGTGAACGAATAGATTTCTACATTATGGGGCTGTTTATGAACGCTCCTATACGATTTCGGGTTTTGATATATGTGTATAGAGTATATGAACATTTCATAATTGAATTTGAATGCTCTACTACAACTCACTAAACAGCAAAGACGGATCAGCAGTTGGAAATGGTTTGATAAATAGTCGTGCCGCGCAACCTTTCGGGAAGACCACGACCACGACTATTGCAGATGATGTAAATGTGTGAAACTCAAAATGAGAGTGGACGCATAAAAAAAAAAAGGGAACTGGTGATAACCGTGAGATTCGAACTCACGCCTCCGAAGAGACCAGGACCTTAACCTGGCGCCTTAGACCAACTCGGCCAGGTTACCATCCCTTTGCTCAAAACTATCTCCCAATCAAGTTGGCATGATTTGTATAAGAGGCTATGAATCATTTTAGTACTTGCGGATTAATACCTAGAGTGGAAATTGTAACAGACATGAATTGTTGCTGGAAGAGATATCCATTAAAAACCATACTTATCACTCTACTAATACTCAGAACAAACCTGGAAAGGCTGCCAACAAATTCAACACCTAATAATAACCAACTTAGGAGAGGCTATGTTCCAGTGGGTTCTGTTTGTAGGAATCTTGAGAATTCAATCCAGGTTCATGGAGAAGTGGGTCGCTTTCAGGCCAAAGATATCATTTTTTGGGCAAAAAAAGTAGCAAATGTTAGAGAAATAGCAATAGCTTCATTAATTTTTCAACATTGAAAGAAAACCTTAGTCGCAGCATCATTAGAAACATGCGTTTATGGGTATAGATTTCATCGAGAGACAAAAAGACAGGAGATGGAAACATGACAGTAGTTCCAAATATACACAACACCTCAGTATGTTTATATTGAGTTGTATCAACTGAATGCTGGAGCTGCGGAGGGTTCGTATCCTTGAATTGCAGATTATGTCCCTAAACATCCCTCTTTACTTCATTTCGAATAAGAATGTACATGGCATTTTGATCCCCGAATATGAGCCATTTTCTCCACCATTTGATAATCTTGAACTTGCCCGTGTTGTGACCAACCACTTCTTATAATTCCTGTTGTAGATAGAGTCTTTGACGAGAGAGATCTAATAGAGTATCTGAAACAGCCAACAATGGGTCAGCCAACATCTTTTGTCGGTGAGCTGATTGTAATCCTATTTATTTCTTATTTTTACTATTTTTTGGGGCTCGTGGTCCCAAACCAACCAACCCTCTTGGTGATCGTCATGCGTTCGCATCTTAAACAGCAAATTTGTCACACCACGGTTAAAAGTAGGTTTTATTGCAAGAAAAGGCTCCAAAGAACGCCATTTTGAAGTTAGTTGAAGCATTAACATGCGATATTTACCTACACATTTTTGATGAAACATTTTTAACAATCACCAAACAACCTCACAGCCCTTCACATCATCCTCCTTCAGCAACGATGCTTACAGTGCTTTTAAGAATTATTGCACCCGACATTCTGCAACATGACATCCAGCACGAGCAATAATCTCTTTTTTCTTTGCGGTATGGACTTGCACAGTCTCGAAATGTCTCCAGATTCGACTCTTGCTAGATCAAAGTATGAATAGTTAGCTGTTTTTCAGTTTTGCATTCTAATGTGTCTGTAACCATTCTGCTTCCCCGTTTCTCTGATATGTACTTTACTTTGTTAATAGGCAATCATATTTGCAATAACTTCCATGGAACTCATGAAAATACTAGATTTTCCTGCATTAAGAATCTACTGAAGTTGGAGCGGCGGAAACTGTGTCCACAAAAGCCTAGATGGTTAGCCACTATTGGATCCTACGCCCTAAAACAAGAATGCCGCAGTATATAAAATAACAAAGAAGGTAATCCCGATGCTCAGAAATTGCCTGTTTTAATGCGTTGTCAAGTAAGCGCTCATGAGAATAGCAGCAGTCATCAACTTTTCTCTCCAGTCTAGGAAGCGAAGCGAACTCATGACTAAAACCTAGACTATTCAATATATGTGCTCCGGCAGCTCATAGCTATGATCATATATATAGTATACCATGCTCTCTATCTTGGTGCTGACAAGATTTCCTAGTGAAATATGCCGGAATGAGCTTGATTTTCACCGATATGCGTTCTCTCCCTAACTATCCTTACAGTCTCTATTTTTTTGTGACATTTATAGGTTCTTTGAGGGCTTATTTAACCATCAAAGTTAATAAATTGAAGTGAAATCGGACTCCTTGCTAACACTATCCAAATGATAACTGCTTAGAAGCTGCTGTTCTAACTCAGCCCGACACCCCACTCCCTTCACATCCGTTTCTTAGGTGAGAATCTTCTTGTTTGTCGTTCTCGTTGCCTTTTATGATTTTACCCTAAATCAATCAGTTGAGTCCTTGTTTTATCTAACGTGGTAAACTTTCTTCCATGGTATTATACAAGTATGTCGAGAGCAATGAATAATGGAAGGTAGCCTAAGGCAAAAAACAAAAATTCAGGGAGAAATACTTGCTAAACGGTCTGTGACGGAAAAATTACGGTATATCGACAATCACTCAACGCCCAAATTAAGCTCAATTACAAGGAATAAGGGTCAGTTTTGCAAAATCATGAGATATTTGCTTAAATTGGAAGAATAATTCTTCCAGCTTTGGTTTGCAACAATATTGGAATAGTTAACTAAAGGATGACAATTAGAGATGGATGTTTGAAGAGGCTAAGCAGAATTCATAAAAACATTTTCCTTCACCAGTAAAGAGCGAGCTCGATGATGATCAACTGTTATCATATCACATCCAGAATATTGTCAAGTAGGGCTCACAGTTTGTTCGAGCCGTTCGTTCTATGGACCAAGAGTACTTTATCGGAATGCCAGTTTCACAGCAGTCATGCAGATTCAGATTGTGTAGCTCAGTTTGGCCTTTCTTTTGCAGGATGCCTTACAAAAAAGTTTTTTAGAGCAATCGGCTTTGAAAATGTTTGACGGTCTTTCATACCGTGATTAAATATATATTTTTTTGAAGCCATACATTACTTTACAACTACATTATTAGCTATGATATGATACGAGCTTACAACTAACACCAATTCCCTCTTACCTCTCAATGCCATCTTCCTCACTACACTCTCCATGATTTCAGGATGAATCAATAAAATCTTCCGTTCATATGGATAAATTCACATAGTTTTTTTTTCTGTTGCACATTATAATATAAGAAACATATTCATTGTATTGTTGAAATCAACATATCCACCACCAATCCCTAATCGTTCCAACCTATGCCGAACTCTCGACGGTGAGTGTATTTTGTTCACTAACCTCACTATTCTACCTGTCTATTTTCTACATATACACCCAAGCAGAGTATAGTATAGGGCATATCATTGTCTTCAACGGTGTACATACTTTTGACATGATTTTTAATGTCTCTCTATGCGGAGACATTATCAGAACTAGTTCCGCTAACAAGGCCGATGACCAATATAAAACAATGGCCAAGATATTGCTGCTACTAAGGCAGACACATTTTTTTTTTACTATTTATTAGCTTCATAATGAGAGTCAGCGCCGGTTCATAACTCCAATCTTCTTCGTTTCTTTTATCAATGAGACGTTTGCAGATTTCGATCAATCCTAACAGGCTATTGAAATCAGTTTTTTTCAATGCAACGTTTCTGTAAACAAGACAATATTAGATAGAAGTCACACCAAGCTTGTACAGACCACACCAGAGACACAACTATCCTACTCTTCTCTCATAATGTTCAATTTTGTTATTTCAATATTATATTACAGAAATTAGTTAGTTATTATGCCGATAGTACAGAGTTTTAGAGATATGCTATTATAAGGTTGTGACTATTTGTATATGTGTGTCGGTTCGACCGTTTCTAGTAAGGGTGAATTGGGCAGAAAAGGGGTTTTGTCAAGGAAATGAAGTATTTCTCGTCTTGAAAGAGGCTGCATCCGCTTTATATCTTGATTGCTCATTATAGCACTCAAGGATTTTGAAATTATTTGGAGACGTGCTGATCCTTTTTGATTATTTGGCGCTTTTCTCCGTTTTTAAAGATTTTGTTTTTACACAGGAACCCCTTATCAGACAGAATCATTGTATAACATCCATCAGTTTAAAATACGAAACAGACACTGCCATTAGAAACACTTCCATTAATATGATCGATGTGTCAAGTCCATATACAAGAAGGGAACAAATTTTGCTCTTAATTCAGCTTGAGTTTGTAAATCCGAGCAAGTCTCCTTGAGAGGAACTCGCACTCCAATCTGGCTGTCCAAATAGGTTTTTTTTGGAGCTTTTTCGTCTGTCTCACACCTTGCACGAGGTACATATATGTTCTGTATAATAGATGAGAAAAATCTTACAGACCCATTCATTATGTCAAATATGTGAACTGAAAATGTGTTGCAATCAGCTTTCTGTATTATATACAGAAGTATTATATCCTACCCTCGTATATCAAATGCAGATCCGACGTTGAGAAAGGAAGAAAGCAGTAGAGACGAGCATGTGCATGTATATGTATAGAGATTATCTATATATCTCTACATGTAGATGATAACCAGGGGGCACGTCCATGAATTTTAGTGAAAAAGGGGATTATTTTCCTTGCAAAAGATAGTGAGAGTTATATGTTGCTTATCTATTCGAGAAATGGTTACAACTAAGAGATTTGTTCTTTATCCATGCTTGAACTGGCGACAAGCTTTGCGCTGATGTATAGATAGAGAAGCTGGTGAGAATTTCTCAAGGAGGTTCTTTTCTCAATGGTATTCTATTCTGCTAACCGTATAAACAAGTCTGTTTATTTTTTTGTTGCTCTCTATTCAGAATTGAATGCGAAACAAGGATTTTAAGATTAGAGATCCAAATGGTTTTCAACTTGTCCACGGAAGCTTCTATAGCTCAATATGGACGCTGCAGGAGAATGAGAATGGGGTGTAATTTTGATGATTTTTGTCAGCTGTACTCAGAAAAGAATTCAATTTACGTGGAGTTGCAGGCATAAATGAATTGTTGCCGGTTACCTTATTTGTTTAGCCTTTGAGAGACATTTGGGTCATTTAGGGGTGATTTCCACTTGACCAGAATTCCTGAAATTCATCAAATCAGAGAAGCACGATATCTTGGTTGAATTTTAGTCTCCAAGAAACCTGGGTGAATTCAGAAATATTGTTAGCAAATCACTTCCCCTTCAAAGGGTTCGATGGTCTTAGTATGATAAAATCAATACAGCTTAACGAGACTGGTTCGGATTAAGCATTTCCATATGGGCAGATAAACTTCAGTACTGGAATAAGCAACTGATAGAAATTCCAATAATCACCGAGCCTCGTTAGAGACATGCATGACTGCAATTCGATTTCTTAAACTGTCCCTGTTTCTACTTTCTCTTGGTGAGAATAAACTCAAAAATAGTTACAGTATTGGGTTAAGCCAGCGTGTTCCCCATGTGTAGAATAAGAATAAATTTCCTATCATTCAATGCCCATGATATGACATGGGTGAGAATGGTGTCGAATAACTTAATTTTGGACTGGACCGTGATGCAAGCAAGCAGAGAAAACTCAAAATTAAACCGATGTCACCTCAAGGGTCTAATGGACAAAATTAGGGTATTTCATGAAAGATTGTTTACACTAATTTCTGTCTTCAGGATAAATTATTTAATGGGATTTCTTTGAAAAGGTCTTCCATTAGTGCTACCCATTCATGAGAACAGGAGGTGCTGGTCCTGTGTGCAGAGCTGAGTTTATATTCCCTGTGAAATATTCCTAACTGAATAATAATTTCGAGTAGGTCAGATGGCTTTGTTCTTTTAAATGGAGTCTGATCTCTGGCAGGATGATGAGCATCACTGCCCGTCTATATTCTATTTCAGGTCTTCCTTATTTATGAGCAACAGTGATGTTTCATAATGGCGTGATTATACCATCTGCAGAATGGTTATAACTATTTCTCATCCACCCGCATGCTCTTTCTGGGATATAAATCAAAGCTAAATTTAAGAAGCATGGGAGTACGAACAAAGAAACACTGCTTCTTCCAGGGGTGTAACACTACAAATAACTTCAGGGCAATTTATCTCTCTATCAGGTCAAAGCTTCACTCACATATATATACCATGCACATTACTACTACAAATGTTCACTGTACCGCAAGCTTGAAATGTTGGCATTTATGTCCCCAAGAAGTTGTGGCAGATTTCAATTAAGCAATAAGATACGCATATATCTGGAATGAAACTCTTACCAAGGATTGCAGTTGGTTCAATTAATCAATAACTTGTAGTTTTGTTTCGAATTCTTCATTTTTTTCAACTGCCCATGGACGGAATAGTTACATTTTTCTGTCCTTATTATACTTGATTGTGTCGACTTATTTAGTCCTTGTCGTTTATTTACAAGATCAAGGCTGCCCAAGCTCAGTAGCAACAACGTGTAGTTTTCTTCTGATTACCTGCCTTGTTTTTAGTTATTTCTACCAGCTATGCTTACTTGACAACAACAACATATAGCATATGAACACCACCTAGCTGTAGTTTGTGTGCGAACCTACTAGATTCATAGAGAGTTTTACGCCATTTGAGCAGCATTGTATATCCTGCATCATCCAGTATATCTCAGTTAACCAGATGCCAAACTATAAACATAATTGGACATGATGTACAACTCTAGAAATCAAAAACTTCAAATCACTGTATAGATTGGGTGGTGGTTATATACATCAAAAATGTAATCTAACAACTTTTTTCTTTATATCAAGTTGGGGATTAAGTAGATCTTACGGTCGTATACTGAGGCGAGAAGTAGCCGTTACTCTTAAAGAGCAGAATAATTTGCTCTATGAGATTTGCAAACGGTCATATGGAAACCGATATGTAACCGAGAATTATGCCTGCGGATAGTTGTTCTTTAATTTTGGAAATCTCTTGATAAGGGAGTGTCGAATGGAGTAAGTATATTGAGGAACCAATATTCAGGCTCTTTCTCCGCTAGTTTCAGCATGGCATTTTCGAAACCTGAGTAGCATATAGAAGAACTGTAATCGGTACGTTCAGTTTCAGATTTCCATCGGTTGAGGCCATCATATTCTCCACTTATTTGCGCATGAAAGCGTATAATGCAATTTTGGGTTTTTTTTCCTTTTTTTATAGTTTTTTTACGTGAATTTGGGCATAGAGCATCCCAGCATAGAGTTTCCAAGGGTAGGATCCTTTACCAGGATCCTTTACCATGAAAGTGCTTCAGATATATATGATCAGAAGAGGGACAAAGGCAATCGTAAAATAGGATGAGCAAGCTAAAAGCAGTCTTATGTATTCCTCTTTCAGATGACAACACCCATTACATAGTGCCCGTTATTATCGTTCGAAAAGAGCAACCGTCATTGAAATACCTAAAATGGGTAATATAATCATCTGAATTTTGAACTTGAAGCTGTTTCAAAGTTTATATCCTGGGATGATGACCATATTTCCCAAGACACAGATGAGTATTTTGAAGAAGAAAAGTGAAATCGCGAAAGAGATCTCCCTTTATTAGTTAATGCAATCTTTGTCCCCTCTTCATTAGTAGAAAACTGAAGCAGTTCTTTTTTGGAATCCTCCTAAGCCTGCTTTGCTTGGCTTTTCTCAACAAAGAAAATTACAGTCGACAAAAGATCCAAGCACACGAGAGACATCAAGCAAGACATCTGTCAAGCAAGACAGATGGACTGCTTGCTGCCAAGAAAAACACGCTGAACATCGTTGATTTTCAGCCATATTTTTATAAAAACTATCCCAAAGGCAGTTTTGTGGGGCAAAAATAAATGGTTATTTACATCGAACATCAACAAAACTACCATAATTCTATATGTGTTCTGATGAATTTTGGTATTAGTTAGTGGTGAATAGACCATAGTTGCAGTTTAACTACTTATATACATACAAGCAGTACATAATATTCTCTGAAATGAATAAATGGTTGATGCATATGAGGAAAACCAGCGAAGGTAGGATTCGTATTGATTACTTTGCTGGAAGACAACCAAAAATGACAGTTGTTATTAGATCAGGTGCCATATATGTAGTCAAAAGGCCTCTGAAGTTACAGTATTTCAAGTAATACTCTAGGTATGAAGGACACAGAATGATAGACTGAGCCGAGGACTTTACGTGCGACAACATATCCAACTTTTCCTCTATACACCAAGTATTTTAATTTGTCCTGAAACGATAAGTATAATACCTCAAGTGCTTGCCAGGAAACAAGAGTGAGGGACGAACCTCAGTGAGTAACAAGAACTTGGTGTGATGGTCTGAAGTCTAGCCCACTGCGGTAAAGCTTCTGTAGTTCCTCATGAGTTGAATAGCTAAATGGGTAAGCGTTTGTACGAATATATGCCTGTGTCTAAAAGCACGTATGACCTCTGCAAATCTTATTTTTATGGAACTAATTGGCTGTTTTTTTAAAGAGTATCTGGGTCACAATAGGGAGAATCGAAATGGTGTATATATATGCAGTAGCAGTAGCGTATGTATTTGCCATTTTTTAATTACTACTCAGTATACCTTATTTTCAGACATTTGTCATAAAGAATCATCAAAGTGAAGTTAAGTTGGCCCTTTCATTTCATATTGCAACATGGTTATCATTCAGGCGCAGGTGGGTACATCCGCTTGCTGGGCTTCGCTACAGAAAAATGCTTGTTAACATTTCAAGCTCAAGCTGACGGGCTCATTTAGATAAACGTGAAATCTTGAGATGCAAGCTCTGATTCACCCATCTAATTCTGTTGTGATAAAGCGGGAATCACTACTCCCTCAGAGCATCATTTAAGGAAGTATTCATATATTTTGGTGATTTTGATAAAGTTCAGTAATATCCAGTAGTAACCACACCACTATTCTGCATAAGTAAACAAAAAAAGAAGTGATCCTCTTTTTTTTACTCGATTACCTTACTGGTTACTCACTCTCCTTTATGTGTGTGCCTAGAGAGCCCAACCCCTCAAATAAAAGAACAACATACGTCTGGAGATAGCTCAAAAAACGTTCATGGAAGAAAAATCCTGCATTCCCTCCTGGAATTATCGTTTTACTATTTGCTGCAACCCAATTCGAGCCTCTTCATTTCTGTTCGTTTTAAACATTAAAACCACTTAGCTTGTTTTTACACTCAGTTTTCTAGAGCAGCTCAAGTATACTTCGGTTTCCCAATAATCAATAATCAATGATCAATAATCATTCATCAACTAGAAATACAATGCAATGAAAGGGGAAAGGAAGAGCATTTTACTTGGATTCATTTTAAAAAGAAAAATATCCCATGAAGTCTGTATATATTGCTAAAAGCAGTGGCTGATTTTCGCTTCATGAGATTTTTCCTGACATACGGCTGGGTTGATCATTTCCTTGAACTTTTTATTGCTACAACTTCGTAATTGTGACAGCATCTTCGCCCAAACCGACCGACCGCTTAACAGAACAGTGAGCTAAAGCATGCTTGCTTTGTGAACATTACAGATATAAATTCTTCAAACTTCAGTTGTAATATCTCTTGAAATCTTCAGTCTCTTCATCTAACCTTTCACATCGGCTGAGACATTAAACATGACTCGAATTGATTATAGATAGCTATACTGTTCAATGTCTGTGAAGCTGTGAAACGAAAAGCGGGAGAACACGAAGAAAGAAGGAGCGAGTATGCTCTAGTCACACAAGGAAACAATATATTCAATCAATTTTCATGAACAAGACAAATAGAGATAAAATGAGCCCAATTTTGTCAAGAGAGCAAAGTAGTAACAAACAGCTCGAAAGTTAGTGAGGTAGCTGAATGCAACAATTCCAGGAAATTAATTCAACCTCCGAACAGTAGTACCATGTTAGATGTTTGGAAGCTAATAAATTTGCTGGATTGAGTATACTCTATGAATCTATGTTATGTTAGCTGAAGCCTGGAAGCCTGTTCTTAACAGGAGGGGTTGAGGAATGAAGCTTCCAGTTATTTTAAGCACCAGGTGGCACCGGACGAGGCAAACAAATCCTGGCATGGCTCCTTAAGGATCAAACTGTTCAACGCAAGCTAGCGGTTTGATGAAGCCACAGACCAGCCTAGTTGATGCTTGCTATAGTGTCATAGTAAGACAACAATTCACAAAAAATCGTCTCGTCGATAAGATTGAATGATAAGGTATGGGTGTGGGTGTTCTCGGTGCTTGGTAAAGACTATCGATATTCCCAATGTGAATTGAGAATGTATACCACGATTTACACTAGATGTATCAACGATATTACATCAGTTGGTAGAAATAAAGAGCACAAGCCTTGTCAAACATGGAGAAGAGTGTAAAATGAAGAAGCAAGGCAAGGCTGCAGTTCACTTTCAGAATATCAAAAATGTGATGCTGTTTTGCAGACTTCTCAGAGAGAAGCACAAGGAAAACAAGAGACTAATCGGCATCTACGTATTATTTTCTTGTTCTGATTTTGTTTATGAAACTTTTCTCTGCAGGTATATTGTATTAGTGATACTTGAAGGACACTCGCTGCATCAAGAAAAAAATGTGGGGGAATTCACATGATATTTGCCAAAGAAACTGGAATGTGATCAACGGCCTCAGCCATGCCCAATTGCAAAGAGATATGATACGGTGTTGCTGAAAGATAATTTAATGCAGTCAACAAGTTCGTGAATACAAATCACATGCCAAGCGAAGTGTGCGTAAGAGGCGAAGCCAGCAAAGTGAGCGACAATAAGGTGTGAGTCAAATAATTTTAAATAGAGAGTTGACCTAACCTTAAAAAATGCAGTTTGAACCATTTACATCAATAGGTATCGTACTAATTTTGGAGTGCATTTATAAATGACCCATCTCTCAGTGATTGGGTTGGATTATCTTCAAAATAAGTGAAAGATGAGAGGATGATGGAATAAAAAAAAATATACGGTGAAATGGCAAAAAAAGCAGCACTACCCGACTGTAATCGATGAGTTGCCTGCAGTTGAGAAAGTTTTCATAGGGGAAGCAACCAATCCATATTTACGGTCATGCTGTAGGTAGTCATTTTTTCAAAACAATTTTAACTGTCTCTAAGTCGGCCCAGAGAAAATAAAACAAGGGATCAATCGGGATTCTAAAATTTGTCTTCAAGTGTGGACATTGAGGGAAACCAATTATACAGGAAGTTTTGGGGGTGGACAATGATTTCGAACCATGGTGAGCATTCGATACACATCTTGATATCCCGACAATGCTGTGGGGCATTTTGCACGGGTATTTTCAATCATTCCCTACGCTGGACTGTCTCTTGTGCCTGTATGTCGTAAATAATCAACTAAATCAATAGTTCATGGCCTTTAGAGATACTGGTGTTTAAAAATCCCTTAGGAAATGTTCTTCCTTTAGTCTCGTTTTTGTACTTTTTTCACTGTTTTTGGGATCGTGCGCCATTTCTAGGATTTTAATAATTTCGTTTATATTTTTTTTTCTAGTTTGATTTTTTCGTAACTTTCTTTTTACCCTTCTGATTCTCAGCTTCCCTAAAATTCGCCTCCTATTTTTTGAGAAAATTTACCCCAATGGCAACCCCCACTTTTAGAGAAAAAGAGATATCATTTCAGCCCAGCTCGATATATATATATTTTTGCCTAATTTTTTTGTCTAGATTTTCGGATGTGTATATGTAACAACTGCAACGTCCAGTGCAGCTGGCTTCTCCTTGGCAAGTGCACGTCCCAATCTGGTGAAATTTCCGGTTATCGCTCATGCAGCGGAATCGATGAGCAACCGGTTACCTCATCACAGTAAAAAAATATCTGATAGCTATGCTGCTATACATGAGGAATTGCAGTCTATCCACCACACTATCTGGTATTACTTTGACCTTTCAAAGATCAAAATGTCTTCTTCAGACGATGATATGCCGTAAGTCAGCCCATTTTATACATTTCATAGCTTGAATGCGCGCTAACAAGCCTCCAGGACACTTTCGGCCAACGCATTGGCTGCCCTTCAAGAGTTCCGTGATGAGGAAGATGTGAGGAGGCAGAAGTTTGATCAGCTCTACCAGGCAGCAGAGCAAGAATTTGATGATAGGGAGGAGGCATTTAGTATAGAGAACTTCCAAGAAGATTGGAATCTTTCTCAGTTTTGGGTGAGTTTGCTGTATGTATGAATGTGATCCCTGGCTAGTGTTGCTAACCATATTTTTCTAGTACAATGAGAGCACCGCTAACTTGCTGGCAGATGAGCTTCTGGATGGTGCTGATGAGGATACAGTAATATGCATTGTCAGTGCACCATCAGTCTATGCCGCAATAAAGGTGCGTGACCCAGAGACCCTTCCTACCAAACAGATATACCTGTTTGAGTTTGATAAGCGTTTTGGCCTGTTGGCCGGCAAAGAGCACTTCTCCTTCTACGACTATAACACCCCGCTCGAGTTCCCCGAGCACCTCAAGAGTAAATGCCACCGTGTGCTGATTGACCCTCCATTTCTGGAGCCAGACTGTCAAGTCAAGTGTAAGTAACAGATTGCCTTGGAACCTTTTTTTTTCGGTTGTACTAACAATTATGTCTCTTCAGCCGCTTTGACAGTCAGAGCACTGCAGTGCAACGATGGAACCAAAACTGCTGCAGGAGTTGCAAGGGACCGTCTTTTGATTTGTACTGGTGAGAGAATGGCAAGCATTGTTGCCAAAGCATACCCCACATCCCGCCTCACCACCTTTCATCCAGAACATAAGAATGGTCTCAGCAATGAGTTCAGGTGCTACGCATCGTACGAAGGAAAGAGTTGGAAATTCCAGTGAAAGCGCTTCGGCCCCTGTATATTATCATAGAGGATTATTACCAAGAATATTACCACTACCATAGAGGATTAATATAGATTGGTTGAATCATATAATTTATATACTCCCCAAACTTGTAGATATATTTGCCAGCTGGGTTCGAGCAATCACCGATAGAGGAAACATGGTTAGTGCACGCATGAAATTCAAGGACATCTTGAAGGGAAGAAAGAGTGCTGAAGTTGAAGAATGTGGTACATTTCTCAGTCCTCTGCGTGAAGTGTAGTTTTTATATTTTCGAGTCCAACGGTTCCATAAAAATGCGGTATAGAGACATAAAGAGGCGAGAGACGCCATATGAGCGACCAGTGGTACCAAAGGGGGGCTTTTTCTCAAGAGTGTACAATAGACTTTTGCATGGAGTTGGTGGGGGTCAGGCATCCTTACCAGTGCGAGGCAGCCCATTGATAGAATCGTCCACCCCGCTGAGGCCAAACTCAGTAGCTGTTGAGAGTGATAACAGATCAGTGGCTGATGATTCGGCACTTCTTTCATTGAGCGGAAAGACCCCGGGTGCAAAGCTGGCTGAATTTTTCCAGAGCAAAGGAGATGCTCCGCTATCTGAAATGGAAGTGGAGGGTGTGCTATCTTTGATCAGCAAGGCGTCTGAGAGTCCAGCGGGAAAGACTGCCAGTTCACCAATTAAGAGCACCGAAAAGTCTGTGGAGCTGTCTGATGCATCCACGGTGATACTCCGCAATCGAGACAAATCTATTAGTAGGGGTCCTGCGGTTACCTACAGTCCATCTTACAGATCCCGGAGAGCCAGGGATGTCTTGTCCCATGCGCACTCACGTGTAGTGGAATACTCTGCTCTCCCCTCACCCTACAGAACGCGTATAAGTTCACCATTTGCATCAGCCCTCGAGGTGTCCAACCGAACTGCCTCCAACATTACTGACTCAACAACTGCATCGAGCGTGGCATCAGTATCCTCGGCTGCACCCGCTGCACAACCAGCAAGGCCCCCAGTTTTGAGTAAAACAGCGGAAACGTTGTTGAATCTACTCGACGGGAAGCCAGATGAGGAGGAGAAGGTGATCCAGCCATCGGAGTTTGCTAGCCCTTACGCTTCCAAGATCAGATCGAAGCCTATTGAGAAGAAGAAGCAGCCTCTGAGTTCTGCTACAACTTCGCTGGAAAACTCTTTTACTGCACAGGAGCAATCTATTCCAGAGACGGCAAAGCGTGTTCTCGACTTTACACCACCGACGGCGACCGCTGAGCCTGCAAAGAGTTTTACCTTTCAGGCTTCTAAGGCGTCAGCTCCCCAGCCGGCAACCACCAAACCTGCAACCATTACATCTGCAACCATCACACCAACAATAGCCAAAACTACAGCTACCAAGCCAGCTGCTACCTTCCAGCCTGTGAAGCCTGCAGTCAAAGTCAAAGTCAACGAAGACAGAGAGCCAATTATACCAAGCATGGCCGCATCTGCTTCCACTATAGCCCCAGTCTCGGGATCCTCCTCGACTGCGTCTTCAGTTTCCACCATTACCTCATCTTCTTCTCGTGCCAATAACAGCGAGGATGAATTTGTATTTCCTAAAATCGCAGCCGTCGAGGTGCCTGTAGATGAAGCTAAGAGAAAGGCTTACGAGTCTGTATTTGTTTTCTGAATCTAAACCAACCAGTCTGGGGCAGTCATCAAGATCCCTCCACTACATAGTGGGTAAGTGCAGTGCATAATATAGGAATATGTAAGGTCCGCACAATGCTCCTATCTCCGTCCATAATTTCATAAGAACCAATTGATGCCCAATGCCAACTCACCAATCTCATAAATATTATATATATATAAATAATACTACCCCTAATTATCCTCAGCCTCCCCACAAATTCCTGCCCCCACTGGTTAAAGGTGCGTACTCGGGAACGAAGAACGATGTTTGGGTGCGACACGACGGCGATGCGCTCATAATGGCGGCACTCTAAATATGTCACTTTGGCCGGGAGATCACTTGGGAGATCAATTGGGGGAGAAGTGTTTATTCCGAGAACAGAGGGCAATTGATTTCTGTATTTCTCATACCAGTGTTAATTGCAATGGAGTCAGTGCTTCTCATTGGCGGTTCGGGCTTCTTGGGCCTGCATCTGGTGCAGCAGTTCTATGATGTTTCTCCGCGTCCAGCTATAGCGGTGTTCGATGTGAGGCCACTGCCTGAAAAATTGGCGTCATGCTTCACGTTTGACCCCAGCGAGATTGCATTCTTCAAAGGTGATATCACCAGCGAATCTGATGTGAAGGAGGCTATCCGCAAGAGCAAGTGTAACGTCATTGTGCACTCTGCATCTCCCATGCACGGCCTTCCACAGGAGATATACGATAAGGTCAACGTGAAGGGCACGAGGAACCTGCTGGATTGTGCAAAGGAGTTGAAGGTGCCCGCTGTGGTTTACACCTCGTCAGCTGGTGTCATATTTAACGGAGCAGATATCCATAACGCCGACGAGTCCTGGCCCATTCCCGAGGTGCCCATGGACGGCTACAATGAGACCAAGGCCCTCGCCGAGGACATGGTGCTGAAGGCAAACTCTTTTGAAGATGGCTTCCTCACAGTGGCACTTAGACCAGCGGGAATATTTGGCCCCGGTGACAGGCAGCTGGTGCCTGGGCTGAGGAATGTGGCCAAGTTGGGTCAATCCAAGTTCCAGATCGGTGATAACAACAACTTGTTCGACTGGACATATGTGGGTAACGTTGCCGACGCCCATGTGCTTGCGGCTCAAAAGCTGTTGGATGCTTCAACCGTTTCTAGTGTTGGTGGCAAAGTATTCTTCATCACCAATGATTGTCCAGCGTATTTCTGGAACCTTGCCAGGATGGTGTGGAAGGCAGATGGCCACATTGACCGCTACACCATTGTGCTGAACCGCCCTGTGGCAATTGCTGTAGGATACCTTTCAGAGTTCTTCTCCAAGTTATCAGGAAAGGAGCCTGGTTTGACTCCATTCAGAGTCAAAGTGGTTTGTGCATACAGATACCACAACATTTCCAGAGCCAAGTCGTTGTTGGGTTATAAGCCAAGGGTGGATTTGGAGGAGGGTATCAAGAAGACGCTTGCTTGGATGGATGAAACTGAATCCAAGTAGGCGATTTTTCTTAATTGATCTATGTAATATGTATTAACACAGCTTATGGAAATTTTATTTTTGGTCCAGCAGCCCCTCTTTTTTGTTCCCTCCCTACTACCTTTTCATCGGTCAATCTAATATACATTTTGTGCTGTTCTGCCTACTGACATATAACACATTCTAGGTGGCCATCCTTTCCACCTAGCTCACGCAGGCAACTCGTGTGGAAACCATGCTTACACCTAAATGCCACCAACTGGTTGGATATATGTTCCACTGCAGTGGCATCGTCATCAACAATGGCTTCCTCTTCTTGGATATGAAGGTGCTCGTCTCTCCATATCCTGTATGTGGACTCCTCCACCCCCAACCCCCATAACTTGCGTCCACAGATGTCGCATTCGGTGCCAGAAATCGACCATCCTGCCAATCTCTTTGCATTCAACAGTTCCAAATCCTCATAGATATCTTCATTGAGAAGCTTCAACGACATGTCCAGAATATGCCCTTCAAAGGCATAAGCAGCAAAGATCTCCGTCAACACATAGCGGACATCGCCAAGGGTGGTGACTTTGGCCGAGGCTCTGTTCAAGAATTCGATGAAACCTCTGAGGAAAGAATCCCTTCCAGTGTTTCCCTCGTTTACACGCTTCCAATCCACACTCTGTAGCATGATCATATGGGTGAAAGCATCTTGCACCAACCTTTTCGTTAGGCCAGCGATCTTTGCCTGCAGGTCGGATGAGACACCAGAAGAGGCAGGCGACTTCGAGATACTGTCCATTACCATGTGGAACATTCTGACTGTGGAGTCCACCAGATCGAGCAGCATTATCTCTGGAGGCGATAACACATCGCCTTCTTTCTCTGTGAAGGAGCCCTTCGCATCCTCACATAGAGTGAACCCTAAGAACAGATACTTCCATATATCATCTTCCACGGTGGGGACCGATTCGACACCCTCACCACTCTGGACAACATCCAACAGGCGCTGTCCCAGCATATCTATGTAGCTCACTACCTGCTTGCATGCTTCCAGCAGTTTACCCATTCTCTTCAACAACTCCACGAGTGCTTCAATGCAATCATACTCTTGCAAGTAGGCCCTTGCCCTTTCGATGTCAAGCTGCGACTGGTGGAGTGCAATGAAACCTACCAAAGCCTTCTTGTCGTTGATGCACAGAAGCCGTAGAAACTCTGTGTGGAGAGCCTCTGAGTCCGCTGTCAGCACGTATTTGCCCATCTCTTCAAGCTCAATCACCGTGGAGAGGTACTCGTATCTCAACTGATCGCTGCAATCCGCCTTGAAAACTTCAACGTGCAGCTCTGGAGCACACCCATTCAACACCTTCGCCAGCATCTGCGCATCCCACTGGAGGAACTCCACGAAATTTGCTCTAACAAAAGCAACTATCTGTTCACGCGACTCATCATCAGGCGCGAGCTCCCAGCAGGTGCTTATCACCTCAACCGTGTCGAAGCCAACAAACAACCCCCCATCATCATCGATTTTTTCTTCCTCTTCTCCAAGGAGGAGGTGCAGCCGTTGCTCATTCTTCATGTGTAACCAGAGTCTGAGCAAGTCCACAAACCGGTGCTCTGACTTGTACACTCCAAACAGGAGGTTATGGAAGCCGGAGCTTTCAAACTCTCCCACCATCTGGTTGAGATCCGGGAAATGATAAGCAGATAGGATGCTCTGTAGACTCAGCTCGCAGTCTTCTTTGAGAGAAACATCAGGGTATGCACATAGAGTGTGCACCATCTCGTGAAGAAGCGAGTCAGAGAGGCTGATGAACTGCCTGTACTTTGGATAGTTCCTGGCAACGAATATGGAGAGGTATGTGTGTTCCGTGGGGGTGAAGTCATTGTAGTTGTCTCTGAAAATACCCAAAAGCACATCAATCACATACTGTCTGTTCACCTTGCTCTGGTAGGAGTCGGAGTTCAGAGCATCAGAGGAGCCGTTTCGAGATCCACTCCTTGACCCATACACCACCTCGTCATCGTTGAGCAGATAATCCTCAAACGCCTCGTTCAGGCATGCAAGCATGGCAAAACAGTCAAACTTGAGCAGAGCATAGAGGTAGGGAAATGCTGGCTCATTCTGGACGTCTTCTGTCATGTGCAGTTTGACGCTGTCTTTATCCCATTTGATGGCTGTTCCGTTGAATAGCACATAACATATGTTGAGCTTTGCCATCTTCTCTTTGTCATAGTCGATCAGTCTCTCTGTTGGATACTGTCTGCCTGTCAAAACATAGGTGAGGTAGGCATAGACATGCGATGCGTGGGTGGTGGTACTATCGTCCTGATCAAATGGATCCGTAGTAGCCCCCCTCTGCATCTCTTCCTTCACCTCTTTGAGATAATCCACCAATGGGGTGATGTAGTCACCAAGAAGCACGTTCGAGATATACACTAAGGTGTCATACAGGTTGTTCTTCTTGCACAGGGTGATGGTGAGGTCTATGTCGAGGGCCTCCAAATCCAAGAGGCACAGCAGCTCCTCCAAGATATCACCCTTTGATGCCGCCACATAGTACTCCACCATACCCCTCAGGACAATGGGGGGCAACGTGGTGAGCTGGCTGTTGAAGATGAACGGCTCCAGCATGTCGAAAAACACGTCGCTCTTGCCCTTCTCCTCGAGTTTCTCATACAGCAGCCCGTATATATCGGACGCCATATCGGTGGTGACCGATACCCTCAGGCAGGTGTACACGAACTTTGCGAGAAATGCTGTGCTCTCTCTTTCACCACCTTCGATCTCACTGATATCTGTATCCTCTTTGAAGACATACTCTATCGAAGCAGTCAGGATCTCATCAACGTGCTGTCTGACAACAACATGTCTCTGGTGCTCCACTGTGGGTAGTCCCAACAGCGCAAGATCACACTCTCCAGCATACTGCCTCCTGGCGTGTTCCAAGGCGTCGATGTAATTGCCGCTCCTCAACAGCTGCAATAGCTTATCGGCCCAGTTGGTCAAAGAACCAATGAAGAACTCGTACTTCCCCACGATAAAAAACCTGCCCTTGAACACTTTGAGGGAGCCCCCGTAGAAGGGCAACGGGTTCCCCCTGTGATGTTTCACCCTCGTGAGAATTTCCTGCGTCTTGATGTGTCTGGACACCAGGTCAACACTTGCCGAAACTTTCATGGTATCCACGTTGATGAGCAGCAGTCTCTGGGTCACTGTAAGGAGACCAATCACACACTTGGAAATCCAGTTCACCGAGACGATCGCCTCCTTTCCCACCCACCTCTTTTTGCCAATGAAGGACATCGAGAGCGATTTCTCCACATCCGTCACACTGCTCTCAACGTCCAGAACGGTGAGCACGTTGGTGAAGCAGTATGCCAACCGCGCCGGAGTTGCACCATCGATATCTCCGCTGTCGTCCTTGAGCTGAGGGTACCACGAAAGTGCCCCCACCAGTCCCAGTTCGTCGCTTAACACTTTGGGGGTACCCACTTTGAGATGGGTCCGCGGCGTGGGATGTGTAGACAGCACCAACAGTGCCGAAGGTAATAGCAGTGCGATCACCCCAGAGGTGTCTGTGGGGGATGCTTCTGTTCCCAGAGGCAGCATTTCGCATGCCAAAATTGGAGGGTTGGCATTTATATTGATGTTTATGTGACTATCAACTGAATGAGAATGTCCATTACCCTCAGAATGGACATTGCCGTTGCCGTTGCCGTTGCCGTGAGATGACGGCATCACACTCTCTACAAACGAATACCTTCCCAGGATATTCCTCGATACGCAGTGGTAACCAAGTACATTCCTATACCCGTTGTGGTACACCAACATGCCATTGGCATCTGTTGCAAACACTGCCGTATGCCTCTTTCCGGCGAAAAACAGATGCAGTATCGGGCACCCTTCATAATGTCCCTCCTTATTCAATCTCACGACATCGTGGTACACAACTGGGGTGACCTGCAAGATGGGCCTTCCAGGCTTTGCGAGCTCCCACAGGCATAGATGGCCCGAACCGTAGCCACCTGCAACATATGTGGAATCGGCAGATATCGCCACGGCAGTGACAGCACCGTGGTCTCCTTCAACGGCTCGGCCCAGTGTACACACCAGCTCCTGCTGGTAGTCAAACACGAGCACATACCCTTTGGAGGTGCCAAAGCAAACATAATCCCTCGCACAAACACACGTCGGCTCACCGTATCGCACATGGGTGCCTTGGGAATACAATGCACCCGATATCTTGGTCAGCTTCAGCCATCTCACCACCTCCGGCTGGTCTTCATATATCGAGCTGCTACGGGACATGAGTGGTGGGGGGTTCTGAGGTGCTCCATCCAGAGAATTGAGATGAGGGAATCCTGGAGACGAATACCTGGCATCGTGTTCACCCCAACGCGAAAACAGCTTGCCGATCCGGCTCTTGATGCGGTCGTCAAACCGCCTGCCCGGCGTATTGCTGGAGATGCTGCTGCCATCTGGTGATTGGAGTCGACTCAGATGGGCAGGGCTGGGCAATGCCTATACGTTTTGTGTTAGTGGAATGAATTAGGATCACTCTGAATTGTATCAACTGCACACTCACCTTCACATTCGAAACTCCTCGTAGTGGTGTCTCCAGCAACTCTTCAGGCACGTTTGGCCTCTTATCCAGAGGAGTGGGAGACAGGTTGAGGAAACTCAGTTCTGTATTGAGCTCGGTGGTCGAGTCGAATTGGGTACTGTTATCAGCAATGCCGACTTTGCCATTCCTATTCCTATTCTCATCCTCGCTGTAGATCTGTCCTATCATCTCCTGAGGGTTATGCACCCCCCTGTGCGCCTTGGTGGGGGTCAACGGGTCCAGCCTGTCGGGCATTTCACAGGCATATTCTTTGACAACTAGCAGTTCTGGTGGTAATGCAATACACTACCATGTGTATCTTTTTTTTTTCGTGTTTCCTCGCAATCGTTGAGAGACTCATTGCTCTGCCTGATTTTATCCCTCCACACTGATTTATACATGTATATGCACCTCGCTATCTAAAGGGGCAGGCAGGCTCAAATGGCAGGCGATGTTGAGTGTGGGGATGCAACGAAAGAGATGGTAAGAGAGAAAGAGAACTGTCGTCTATTATTTTTTTGAAGTGTTTACTGGTATTCTGAGAAAACAGCTGTCTAAATACTTTTTTGAAATTGTTCAAATTGGATGGTGTGGGGTCCTTGACCTGCACTCCTGTAAAAATCTAAGATGACACTATCCCACCGCTCCTTGGCCCAGCTGCCTCGTGTAGAAAGCCCAACCCATAAAATAATCTACCAATAACTATATAACCTACATAAAACCAACAGATAACCCCCCAACTGACAATAAACCACCCAATATACTAAACTCTGAGTCCAACCACATCACTACTACACCACCTTTTGTTTAACGAAAAAAGAACTTAGGTGCCGCAGTTGCCAGTAACATGTGCACCCCAGCACAGCCAATTGTACCATGGTCCATCTCACGGCATGAGTATTGGTGATCTCGCTCTGGTTCCTAAAAATCTCCTCTCTATCTCTGATGAGGGCCTGCTCTCTTTTTATGGCCTCCAGTTGAGTGTTGAGCTGCCAGATCTTCCTGTTGAGCTCCTCGTCGCTGCCTGGCCCCCTCCGGTTCGGCAACACCGTATCCTCCCTGGTCTCTGCAACAGACAGCCGTATCCTCGTCCTCACCTTGGCCACCCACCCATCCGCTTGGGGCCGCACACATATCCTATGCTCTCCCATATCAATCGAGGTAAAAGTGAACTCTCCTGATGGCGAGCCCCTCTGGTTCACAATGTTGTGGTCATTATCAAAGGTCTCCTCCACCGTAAACACGAGACCAACGTCT
This sequence comes from Kuraishia piskuri, assembly GCA_030567595.1. Taxonomy (NCBI): domain Eukaryota; kingdom Fungi; phylum Ascomycota; class Pichiomycetes; order Pichiales; family Pichiaceae; genus Kuraishia; species Kuraishia piskuri. The sequence continues at coordinate 162,342 of JAJLSM010000028.1, forward strand.
GTCTTTCCCAGGGATGATCTCACAAACTGCCCCTTGGACTCATCAAACACATCCACCTGGTATTTGATCAGCAGAAATGATTCCGCAGGCATGTCCCTGAAGAAACACTTCTTCTCGCCCGGCTCGAGATAAAAGTGGAAGCACTCGCATTGTACGAGGAGGCTCAGCACGGCAGCTAGAAACGTCCAACGCGACCAAATTGGACCCATTGAGCGCATTAAAATATGTGGTGTAACAAATAAGCGACACTGCACACACCAATGTCTTGTTGATTCCTCAACTCCCAAACGATTTCTCTGGTTATTTGGTATCATTACTTCAAATCGTGCCATTCTCCCCACACTCTCATCTCACTTGCGGCTCATCGTGGGGCATCGGGCCGGAAGTTCGGCCCGAGTGAGTCTTTAAGGGTGGAACGACGGTTGTGAACATAATATGTGTAAAGAAAAAAGATAATTATATATGAATGAGAATTCTATTGTTTCCTCTTTGTATATTTTCTTTGTCTTTGTATTGTTTATGTTTATAATAATGCAAATCCTATCTCCTCTAAATGTGGGTGAAATTTTAGAAACAGAGGCATAGGTTTTACTCGATTTTCACTTTCAAACTGAAAGAAAGGCAGTAACTGAGCTTCAACAAAGAACAAAACAAAATAACAAACTGCAAATAAACATACCACTCAATATATCCAACCCAGTAGAGAAATTAATCTATAGGAAATCATTAACTTAACTTATCGTCTGCCATCCCCACATTATGACATTCCTGGTCGTCGCACTACCTGATAAGGTGAAAAATACACGCGCTACACGTTATCAGAATACGAAGAAGGCTATTTAGTTGAACGGCATTGAGATTGGCAGCTTTGCAGAGGGAAAGGGAAGCATATCCTCGTACGATATACATAGTCCATGAATCTTTCGCTGCTAGACCCATTTGCGGTGGCTAAAGAGTTCCCCGAGTCTCTCACCCAGACTCTCTCGTTTGGCCACTCCTCGTGTATCAAGTACAGCCATCGAGGCGATTACCTTGCTTCCGGTGTGATAGATGGCACGATTGTGATTGTTGACAACGACACCAATGGCGTGATAAAGTACCTGAGGGACCACACGCGGCCGATCAACTCTCTGTGCTGGTCAAAGTGCGGCAGATACCTGCTGAGCAGCTCTCGTGACTGGAAGGTGAACCTATGGGACCTGGCAACAGGAAAGGTGATTAGGCAGTGCCTGTTTGAAGGCCCCATCTGGGTCGCTGACTTGCACCCAGATAATAAGTTTCTATTTGTTGCATCTCTGTTTGAAGGCAGTCCCGTTATTGTGGATGTCAGTAGCGAAGATGGTCATGCGGTGATAGAGGCCCTCCAGACAGAGCCATTGGAGAGAGTCGAAGCCCAGGGGCACGATGATGCCACCCCAAACATAAACACAAACACAGAAAAAGAAGAGCACTTTGAGGATGAAGAGGAATCATCCAAAAAGAGAAAGAAGAAGGCACAGGAGTCCCAGAAGGATAAAAGACCAACTTCTTCTAGGTACCGTCACTGGACCCTGGTGAGCGTGTTCCACCCTTCGGGTGACTACATCTTCACAGGCACTTCCAAGGGATGGCTGAATGTGATAAGCACGGAGACGCACGAGCTACTGCACTCCAGCAAGATCTCAAATGCCAACATCAAGTCGATAACGGTCGCGGCCTCAGGTACGAAGATGGCTATCAACAGTAGTGATCGTATCATAAGACAGTTGGCTCTACCACAGCAGTTGTCGGTGACACATCGCAGTGACGATCGTTCCGAAGCAAACACCCCTGTGCCTTTGGTGCGATCGGAGAATGGCAACGCTGCTGTTGAGGAAGAGGTGCGGGATGATGATGGCACAAGGACACGCACAGTGTCTCCTTCTGCTGCCGCTCCTCCTCCCCAACATCTGTCCAAGTCATTCTGGTCAGAGGGAGCCAACGACTTTTTTGAAGTGGAACATCGATACCAGGATGTGGTCAACAGACTGCAGTGGAACTCTGTGTGCTTCAACCACACTTCGGAATACCTGATCGCCTCAACGTGGGGCAGCGCTCATGACGTGTATATGTGGGAGACTGCGATGGGTTCGTTGGTGAAAATTCTGGAGGGACCCAAAGAAGAGCTGGTGGGCGTTGACTGGAATCACAGGCGGTGCTCCATTGCTGCTACCGGGCTGGATTCTGGTGTTGTGTATGTGTGGACCGTTGTAATCCCCCAGAAGTGGTCTGCGTTGGCACCTGATTTTGTTGAGATTGAGGAGAATATCGAGTACGATGAGAAAGAGGACGAGTTTGACATATTTCCAGAGGATGAGAATAAGAGGCTGATAGAAGAGGAGGAGGGATTCGATGAGGTGGACGTGATAACCAGAGAAGAGGTTGACGCTAGGGGGTTTGACCTGTCAGCAGAGGCATTCATAATAGGATGCGATCTCGAAGGAGAAGCTAAGCATGTTGCTACAGATGTGTAAATGTAATATATGTATATGTGTTTGTATGCCTTGATACACCAACTATATACACAGATCCTCCGTGCAGAGTGTTCATCTCAACTGCATGAACGCATCAAGGAGCACACTCCCTCCGGAGGTATCTCCCTTATTCTTCTCAAAGACATTCCAAAACCTGAGAGTCTCATCACCCGCACCGGTGACTATTGTCTGTCCGTCAGGGGACATGGCCAGATACAGGACACGGTATGTGTGGCCTGTGAGAGATGCAACCTGTTGCATCCCGTTGTACTTCCAAATGATTATCTGGTTGCGCGAGTAACCATGCGCGCTCACGATTTCGTTGCTATTTTTGGACCATGCCAGATTACACACCTGCGAGCCCGTATCGGTATCGCTCACCTTGGCTCCCGTGGCGGTGTTCCATATCTTGATGCGCCTATCAGCAGTTCCTCCCCCTGATGCCAGTATACCCCTTTGGTGGGGCGACCATGCTATAGCCTTGACGGCGGCGGTGTGTTCGTTGAACCTGTACAAGGGGTCCTGCCCGTTTCCCAACATCGCACCATCCCACACAAACAGCTTGTTGTCGTTGCCTCCGGAGGCCAGCTTGTTCTCCTCAACGTTCCACTTGAGCCCACAAATCTCCTGACGGTGTTGGTTTTCCACCTTGTATGTGTAGTGGGCAGGGTGACGCACATCTCTGTGGAGGATTGTCCTATCACGTGACCCAGAAGAGAGTACGTGCTGGTTCCAGGCCAACGAGGAGGCCCGCGACACGTGACCGGTCATCGTCCTGGTGCACTTGCAAGTGGCGGCATCCCAGATCTCGACAAGGCCAGAGTGTGTGCCCACGGCCAGATGGGTGCCCGCACCTATCCAAGAAACACTCGTGACGCTGTCGTCGTCTTTACCCAGATCACACAGCCTGTTGACGCTACCCGAAGAGGCATCCCATAGATATACGCAGGACCCAAGCCCAACTGCTAGCATATCCTGAGAGCCCCAGTCGACAAGGTTCAGGTAGAAGTCGTCGGCCAGTTCGGGAGCATCAAGCACCCGGTACGGCACTTTGCTGATGCTGCGGGGTTTCTTCTGAGGCGATAGCAGGAGCCGCTGGCTATCTGCCCTCACAGGGCTCAGTGAGTACAATTCGTTGCGGGTATCAAGGGAAAATGACTGTGGCCTGGTACGGCCAGGAGACTGGTAGCTGAATATGTTGCGTTGGCGTGGGGTGCCCAGGACTGAACTGGAGTTACTGGTGCCGGTACTGGTGCTGATGCTGGCGTCGTCGTCGTTTATGTTGCTGTTGCTGCTACCATAGTGTGTGGAACGGGGCGGGGTGATCTGCTGTTGGCTGCCCGACGTGGACGAGGGAGAGGCTGTGAGCTGCTGTTTGGAAAGAGGGCTTGCAGTCGGCACATCGCTGCCGAACAGCTCTGCCTTGAGCACCGTGTTGAAAGTGCGGTTTGCCTCCTCCTGCCTCAAATGCTCCATTTCGTTCCCACTCGATGAAGTGTCTCCACTGCCGCTTGCGCCGGTGGTGCTACGCGGGCTCTGCATCGTTGCACGTATGTCATCGTTGGTCAGTGAGAAGGCCTTCTGGAGGTCAACTCCCGCCCGGCTGGGGATATACCTGTCGCTATACGTTGCTGCGGGTTTCTTTCGCCTTGGAGATGCCAGTAGGGGATTGTTGCTTGCGGATATTGATGGTGGGACCGACCTTGCTGTTGACCGTGAGGGTGATGAGGGTGTGAAAGGGTTGTTGTCCGACATTGTGTGTGTATGATAAGAGGGGGAATGCAAGTATATGAAGAAGGCGAGACCTGAGAGATGATAGTTGATCTGGCTCGGTAATTATTTGGGCTTTGATGCTGTCAGTGAAACCACGCAAATCAACTATCAAATGAGTTGCAGCTTGATTATCGATGATATGTATACATATAGATATGCATATCACATCACATCACATACACAGAAATGGACAGTGACTGAAAGTACACAGCAAGTGCAACGCCAGCACACCGAAATATGATATTATACAAGCCTGCTGGTGATATTCCACCTCAATGTACACACAGGACCTATATGGATTGGATCCTCTATGTTGATCTCCAGGTATTCCCGTGTGTTGATTCGTACAAAATGACATCCTTCTATTATCTTCGGGCCTACATATTATCACCTACGCTATTCTGCCGTACATAACATGGCAGATGGGCGCTGCAGAGTCTGGGGAGTTGTTCAGTATGGAGAATTGGAAGTTATTTTTTTCTGAAAAATTGAAGCTAGATATATTTAATTTGGGGGTGTTGAATACTTAGTGTGTGCCCCTGCATCATCTACTGTGGTGTCTGGAGTCTGGAGTCGGGACTCAGCGAGCTCTCTCCTCTCCGTGCTCTCTCCTCTCCGTACTCTCTAATTCTCTGGACTCTCTGATCTCGACACCCTCTAATTCTCTCTCCTCTCGACACCCTCTAATTCTCTGAACTATACATCTATACACATCGTATGGATCTCCGAATCGTATAATACAGACTGTATGGGAGGACTATATCTACATAGCTTGCATCATCGGGAGTTCTTCACCACACATTAACCCCACGATGCATACAGAGGGGCTCTGTCTGTCTCTCCCAGTATGCGCATTGAACGCATTCAATTCCCATCACTCTCCAACTTCTCCACCTTGCATATATATAAATGGCAATCCATTTCTTTGCATCGGTATACCTAAGTATCCCACCAAAGCGTCCTAACCGTCTAACCGCACCAACCCCCAACTGCCTCACCTTAACCCTCCACCCGTTAACGGCCTGCGGTGCCGGTTTCTTTTGGCCCACGGCCCCTGCACCGTATCCCCTCGAGCGTCTATAACCGAAAGCGGCAGCAGAGAAGCAACCTCGAAGCCAACCGTGCCATAAGCCAACCGTGCCATAAGCCCTTGCCATATATCTCGCCCCACATTCAAATCGGGGAAAATTTCCGTTTCCAGAAAAAAACACACATTCACTCGGTTTTCAGATACTCCCATCCCAGTGTGTGTTGTTTTCCAATTCCACCTCGGTGGTAAACTCCGAGCGTCCTGGCGCCTGCCTGTCCTCCCACACTTTCCACAGGGTCTGCAGCTGCTGTGGGTCGAGCGGTGCACTGCTGCTGCTCGGTCGTTGCTGGTGCTGCCGATTATCGCAAAGCCGTTATCATGCGCGTTCGAGGCACTTAAATGCCGTGTGGTGATTACGCTCCATAATGTATGGCAGATTGCGTGCGGCACACGAATCGTAATGGCGGGGGGAGGGGTGGGGGGTGACTTTTTCACCTTATTACTCATTCAGCAACGGCTTAACGGGCTTTGCAGCAGGTGTGGTAACGAAGGTGTATATATAAATATTCTTGTGATCTGGGAGTTTGATATCCTTTTCGTGTTTTTAGTTTCATTTTAGCGTAGGTTGTTTGCCAGGAGCCATTTTCTCATTATATTCTCTTCTTACACATACACACACACGTCATGGCTATCAAGGACCTCTCTCACCTCCTCTCGAAGGAGTCCAAGATTCGTGAGCCCTCTCCGTTGAAGAGCGCCTTCAAATACTACAATAACCCCGACATTGTTTTCCTCGGCGGCGGTTTGCCCATGGCAGACTACTTCCCATGGAACAAGATCGTCACCCACTCTCCCAAGCCCCCATTCACCAACGGAATCGGTGCTGTCCCCGAGACCGAGGAGGACACCACCGTTGCTGAGGTGTTCAAGGCCAAGAAGAGCGAGCACGATGTTCCACTCGCAAGGTCCCTGCAGTACGGTTACACCGAGGGCCAGCCCGAGCTGCTCAAGTTCATCAAGGAGCACACCAATCGCATCCACAGAGTCCCATACGAGGACTGGGATGCCATTGTCACCGTTGGTAACACCCAGTCGTGGGATGCGGTGCTCAGATCCTTCTGCAACCCAGGCGAGGACACCATTCTCGTCGAGGAGTACACCTTCTCATCAGCCATCGAGACCGCCAGGTCACAGAACATCGCCTTCGAGCCTGTCCCAATGGATGCCCACGGCATAATCCCAGAGAAGCTCGACGCCCTCTTGGCTGCATGGGACAAGTCTGCCAAGCCGCTGCCAAAGCTGCTCTACACGATCCCAACGGGACAGAACCCAACGGGCTCTTCCCTGCCAAAGGAGCGCAGAGAGGCCATCTACGCCATCGCACAGAAGTATGACTTCATCATCATCGAGGACGAGCCTTATTACTTCCTCCAGATGGACCCATACCCAGCCGAGGGCGAGGTTGAGCACGAGCACAAGATGCACGCCTCCCACGACGAGTTCATCAGCTCCCTCGTCACCTCCTTCATCTCCCTCGACGTGGATGGCCGTGTCATTCGTCTGGACTCCTTCTCCAAGGTGCTGGCCCCAGGTGTGCGTCTCGGTTGGCTCGTTGCCCAGAAGCCACTGCTCGAGCGTTTCGTGCGTCTCCACGAGGTATCCATCCAGACCGCCTCTGGTTTCACCCAGTCCATCGTGCAAGGTCTCCTCTCCTCATGGGGCCAGGAGGGTTACATCGACTGGCTGATCGGCCTCAGACACGAGTACACCGTCAAGCGTAACTCTGCAATCGACTCCATCCGTGCACACTTCCCCAAGGAGGTCACCATCTGTGAGCCGCCTGTTGCCGGCATGTTCTTCACCGTTGCCTTTGACGCTGCCAAGCACCCCAATTTCGCCACGGAGTTCGACAAAGACCCACTCAAGGTTGAGAACGCCATTTACGAGGCTGGCCTTGAATCTGGTTGTTTGATGATCCCTGGCTCCTGGTTCCTGGCCCCAAATGCCACCATGGAGTCCACAGAGATCTTTTTCAGAGGTACCTATGCTGCTGTTCCTCTTGATCAGCTCGACAAGGGTCTTAAGAGCTTCGGTGCTGCTGTCAAGAAGGAGTTTGCCTTGTAATCACTACTTCTACTTGGTTGACTAAGTGTTTCATCAGGTGTTTCACTACATTTTGCTCGTAGACATTTTCTCTTAGATGGTTTTTCTCTTAGATCCTTAGAACGCTTTAGATTTTTTTACCACACGGTGTGCATTTGCACTTGAAAATTATGTACTCTTTTGTAGTGGGGGAAAATAAATTGGTGAAGATGAATATAATAATGCAACAGGAGTAAACACTAAAATGGTCTGAAGTATAATATATATATATATCATATGTGAGTACGTTTATATGTCTGGTTCCACCTACTCGTGCACGTGACTCGCGTACTGTATGCGGGGCATATTAATACGCGCGTTTATCTGTGGGAAGTGCAATATAGGAACATCATTAGATACAGAAAACAGGACAGAGACACAGCAACACAAAAAACCAATTGGTTGAGTGAAATCATAAAATCACCATCGTATAATTTTTGTTCTCCCGCTGGGATGACGTGATTGGATCATGACAATAGGTGTGGCAGCATAGAACTCAACAGATACACAATATACACACAAAATCCACATAGCAACCACACAACCACGCAACCACACAGATACAACAAGTGATCAAAATGCATATTCTCAAGTTCCCCTGGTTGACGCATACCGGTAAGTTTGGACGATGTTGTATTGTTGATAGGGCCATACTAACACTACTACTCTGTAGAGGAACACCGCAAGTTTGAGGTGTATTCCCTTTCGGTGAGTCCCGATGGGTCACGGCTGGCATCCGGCGGCTTGGATGGGAAAGTGAGAATATGGCTCGTGGATACCGTATCGAAATACCGTAAACTGGTGGCACAGCAGTCAGGCAACCGCGGCGGAGAGGACAGCATCATCAACAGCCCCAAGAAGAAGAGGAAAACCACAAGTACCACAGATGCCAATTCCACAGAGGTAATTGCCACATCATCCATAAAGATGGATCGGTCAATATGCCGGCCGTTGTGCTCGATGGGCCGCCATACGGGAGCGGTCACGTGCGTTCGGTTCTCCCCCAGCGGTCGGTTCCTGGCCAGTGGCTCCGACGACAAAATCGTGCTGATTTGGGAAAAGGACGAGGAGGCCACCAGAACACTGATCGCAAATGCCTCCCATCGGCCGGCCACCCTGTTTGGCGCCGGGTCTGGCGGTGAGGAGTACGCAGACATGGAGCACTGGACGGTGCGGAAGAGGCTCGTGGCCCACGACAACGACGTGCAAGACATGGCCTGGGCCCCGGACTCGAGCATCCTCGTCACCGTGGGGCTCGACAGATCCATCATCGTGTGGTCCGGCACCACCTTTGAGAGGATCAAGAGATTTGACATACACCAGTCCCACGTGAAGGGTGTCGTGTTTGACCCAGCAGGCAAGTACTTTGCCACGGCTAGTGACGACCGCACTTTGAGGGTGTTCAGATACCACCGCACAGAGATGACGTTTTCAATAGAGCATGTGGTTGTCGACCCGTTCAAGACGTCTCCCCTTACCACCTACTTCAGAAGGCTCTCGTGGTCGCCCGATGGCCAGAACATAGCCGTGCCCAATGCCACCAATGGTCCCGTCACCAGTGTCGCCATAGTCAACAGAGGAACCTGGGATGCAGACATCAGTCTTATTGGACATGATACCCCAACAGAGGTGTGTGCGTTTTCTTCCAGATTGTATGAGAGAGTCAAGGGTAGGACCGAAAAGAAGAGTAATGAAGACAATCGTGCAGAGGTAGAGAAAGCTGAGGAGGTGGAGAAAGTCGACAAGGCAGAGGAAGGGAAAGGAGAGGAGGACGAAGCTAATGAGGGCGATCACACTAGGGCTGCGGACTCCACTAAGGGCATGGACCCCTGTAAGACTACAGACTCCAACGATAGACCCAGCGAGGAGGTGGCTAGGTCACCTTCAAAGGAGAATACAGATGCAGAAACGACGCAAGTGGTTCCTGCTACTGCACAAGAGAAGAAGAGCAACCGTGGTGAGAAGCTAAAGACAGAAGAATCGGTCATCTCTACAGTGCTGGCGACCGCGGGCCAGGATAAAACACTCGCCATATGGGACACTGCATCTGCTCGTCCGCTGGTGGTTGCCGCCGATATCACTCTCAAAACCATCACGGATTTGGTATGGACGCCAAAGGGTGATATGCTGTTTGTGTCGTCGCTGGACGGTACCATCACCACCTTGGCTTTCGAGCCCGGAGAGCTGGGTAAAGTGGTGCCCTTGGAGAGAAACGATGCACAGTTGCACAGGTATGGTGTCGACAGGGAAAGCATGGTGTTCCCAGAGAGTATTGAGCAGCTTGTTTTGGAGGAGAAGGCGATGGCACAGATATCGCGAAGCGCGGCGAAGCCCATACCCGAGAAGAAGATCATTGAAGTTGTAGAAGCCTCAACTGTGCCATCCGTTTCTTCTGCCTTGGACACCAATTTCACCACTACCACTACACAACCAGAGAAGGCGAAAGCGAAGGCAGCCGACACCACAGAAGCTGTGGTAACGGTAAACAAAGCTGCGCTTGATATCTCGCCCGACATTTCGTCCACGTCTACATCTACTGCCGCTGATACCCGAGCACTGCTTGCATCCCAGAAAGTGGTCACCACCAAATCGGGAAAGAGGAGGGTGGCCCCGCTCCTCATTTCCAGTAACCCCATGCCGGGAAAGTTGAGGAATATGCAGCCGAGCGGAACCGATCTTCACGGGCCATCCTCCTCGCCTGCAGCTATGCTAACATCCAAAGAACGACAAAAGCTCATCAAGAACCTCCTCTCCACACCTTCTTATACCCTCCCGAGACACGGTCTCCAGGTTGCCGTTTCGGCTTTCAGGGACTCATTGCAGCTGGACCTGCCGAGCCAAGATGCGGGGGACAGCGATGATGAGAGTGTCGGAGCCAACGGGAGGTTGGTGGACGTGATCGAGCACAGCGTGAAGAAGCAACCCCCGCCAAGGGCAATCTCAGCAAAGAGAAGGCACGAAACGGAGTATCCACGATGGATCCACACGGCAGCCGTTGAGTATGCCACCGTGTACCCCGATGTCAGGAGTCAGCCAGGCTTGTTCGTGGAATACAGCACCAAGGGAACACCGGAGGGGGGCCTTGCATCCATGGTGAGTGGAAGCACACTGGAGGTGCGTAATCCTGACGGGAAAGATGAATACACAAAGATCATCAGTAACTGCAGTAGTGGAACTGATAAGGATAATGGTCACGACATACAGAACTGTGACCAACACCCCACCACACTGGAGCATCGCTTCAGCTACTTTTGCGATCGCAGGATCACCTGTGCCATTGGACATGACGACCAGTACTGGGCTCTCTGTGATGAAAACGGCTCCATAGCCATTGTGTCTCCGCACGGAAGGCAACTGATGCCCTCTATAGAGGTGGGCTCAGGGGTATATATCCTGACATGCTGTGAATGGTTTCTCATGGCAATCTCCGCAGGTGGTCTGTGCCATGTCTGGGATCTCAAGAAATGCAAGGCTGTGGTCAAGGGCGCATCCTTGGCTCCAGTGTTGAACCGCTCGGTAGAGGTACGTCCGAAGTCCGCTCCAGGCCAAAAGTCATCCACGCCGCCCGAAGATTCAGAGAACGCAGCAACGGCAGCACCAGCAGCATCAGCATCCGCCTCTGACACCACTCCCTGTGTGGTGCAATGCCAAGTCACAAGTTCCGGATTGCCTCTTATTGTACTGGATAACGATGAAGTGTACACGTACTCCACAGAGATGAATGTGTGGATGCAAATGTTGGATCCTTGGCTGTTGAAGAATGTCGAGCTTGGGAAATACCAATTGGCAGACGGCGATAAGAGTGCTCTGGGAGTTCTACAAAATCGTTTATCCAAAAGGCATACACAGGGAGTTGTACCCCCTTCAAATGTGTCTGCCCAGGAGTTTCAGGAGGCCATTGGTGTGTCTTACGCCCAGTCCTACAAGTGTGCCACTGATGTGTTGGGTGCTTGAGCCAAATACATCTGCACAACTAATTTTTGCTCGTGTAGAAATCCTGCAAATGCATCTTTCTATCATTACTCCATTTAATCTATTAGTCGTCATATAGTACACACACAATTTCATGCTCGTTTCTGCTCCTTCAGCAGTCGATCAAAATTTTTCGCTGGGAGTGCTACCCCACCTGTGTTTTTACCACAGATGAAACACCCCTTTTTCTTCCGATAAGCATCCAAGTAGCACCGCTCGCAAAAGTAGTGCTTGCAAGGGGTCACCACTGGCTGTTTGTAATCGGATTTGCATATCACACACTTGAATGGAATGGCCATGAATTCCTCCACTGATAATGGAGAAGAACTCTTACCTGCCTTCTGAATCTCCTCCCATTGCCTGTTGAGCTTCTTTGCGTTCTTGCTGAAATCCACATCGTCCCTCTGGTGCAGGAACTTACAGGTGTCTCCATAACCACAGTAGCCCGTCTGTTTGAAGTCTTTGCACACATCTGGCTGGAAATCAACTAGCGTGGTTGTGCGCACATTTGATGACATCGTCGGCCTGACAGGACCCACAGAGGAGGATCCACCAGCATTCTCCTGTCTGGTTGGCACGAACGACGTGTATTTGGCCAGCCCCTTGTACGTGGAATCACCCGAATCTGCGTTCTGTTGGTCATCTGATTCATTTGCCTTTTGTTCTTTTTCGATCCTATGTCTCTCCTCATCTTCTGCCAAGAGTCGGTCCTGTTTGGTGGCGTCACCACCTTTACTCAGTATGACTGAGGTTGCAGGTGGTTCAACGCCTGCGGCACCTCCCCCTGCCACCGTATCTGACCGCGTTGTACCTTTCGGCACCGTCCAGCCGGTAATGAAACCATTGCCTCTGTTATGCTGCGTCAATACGTTTTTCTTCCTCTTCACTATCGGATTTACCAACTCTTCCTCGTCGTTGCTTTCCTCTTCCGGTCCACCGGCCCTTGCTACCGATTTGTCATCTGTGTCTGTAGCCCCCCCATCCAAACCAATACCTCTCTTGCGCGACTTTGAGTTAGCCAAGTTAACAGACCTCTTCTTAAACATGGTGCACAAGCATCACAAAATCCCCCAATCATAACTCCACACAACCAAAGGACAAAACTATACATCTAGACCCATCTCTTATCACTCTTCCCCACGTTATCGCGCCCCAATCTGCTTGGGCATCTCAGGGCGATGAGCTATCTGTAGGTAGGCCTTACATACCCGGCTATTCTATAGCAGACGTTTCTCTCTATCTCTTATCAAGAATTTCATCACGTGCTATAATATAGGGCTTAAGAATTTTGACAGCCATCGGGCAAACTGGCCATGGGCAATCAGAGAATGCAGTAGATGCAACTATGTGCCGGGTATACTATGGTGTCGTTAGAGAGGCAAAATGGCAGAGAGCGGGTGGGCTAAGCAGTGAGATAATGGCCCATGGGGGCCCCCTTCGCTGGCCAGTTTTTGGCAGAGAGCCGGGCACGAGATGGGCAGTAGAATGGGTGGGCTTTCGCTGCGGAGGGAAGGTGAAAAATATCTTTTTGTATAACTATAATAGGGTGTACACCCATATTAGTGGGCTTTTTTTTCTGTTAGTCTGAAAACTTATCCATATACATATATCACAATGGCCGTAAGTAGACATTAGGAATGGTGGTCAGATGGGTTACACCAATTTAAAAAGAGTCATGGCATACTAACACTCCCTGTGTAGAGAGAAATCACCGACATCAAGCAGTTCGTTGAGCTTGCTCGCCGTGCTGACGTTAAGACCGCCACCATCAAGACCAACACCAAGGTGAACTCCGTTGGCAAGAAGTTCAAGCAGACCAAGTTCAAGATCAGAGGTTCCAAGAAGCTCTACACCCTCGTTGTGAACGACGCCGACAAGGCCAAGAAGCTTGTCCAGTCCCTCCCACCAACCCTCCAGGTTACTGACCTGTAAGTGTGTTTGGAGATATAGGTAATAGCATATAGATGGTAAATGGATGAACTCGTTTGAGAAAGTTATTGTTTGATCAATGGGTTATGTTGGAAGCACGCAAGGAGACCAGGAGCGCATAGAAAGAAGGTTAGAGAGAGAGAGGTTCCCAGCAGTACCAGTCTGTATCACCGGTGAAAAGCTATACAGAGTGGGGATCTGCAAGATAGAGTGACGGTACCCAACTGTATTCAGCAGCATGAAGCAAAACACACCGTTCGAGCCTCTCTATATATACCGTCTTTAGCACTAGGTCCGTTGCTGTGTGGAACACTTCCCACGTAGGTTCATGTAGACCCACCCCCCGTTTCCTGTGACTTTTAAAATCGTAGGCTTTGACATCCTGTCAATACTTCCCACCGAGATTTGTCAAGACCTCCCTATAGACTACTCTGTGAGACTCCAGTCACACACTCCATTTAGAACTGCCTCGTACTTCCTCCGCGCCGCACCTACTCCGTTCCTACTCCGCGATCTACATTTAACAAAACTTCACACCAATGTATATTAAAGTAACGTATATAATTAGCAAACCTTGACAACCAGACAACCCAGAGAGTGAAATGAATTCCGTGTTTAGATCTCGTGCAGACGAAATGAGAGTTGCAGTATGCTTCCACGCCATAAGCTGTGTCAAGACAAACACGCATCTAGAATGAGCCATTGACCAAGAGACACCGTCTCACCACTGCGAAAAGTAGAACCCATGTCAGTGTTCCAAAGAACCAAGACAGACTCCAGTAGCGCAGAAGCCAGTCGCAGCCTTCGCGGGGGCGCGCCACATGCTTCGCTTCAGGGATGAAGTCAGGCTGATCCTATACAACACCAATCACGGTATACCCTTTTCCCAGTAGCAGTCAATGGAGTACATTCCATCTGCTCTGCAACCCTATAGAACATACATGTGTCCATCAGCACAGAGCTCTATAATCCCACGGAATAACAAAACTCTCCTTCCAAAATATAAAAAAACCCGAGACGACTGTCTTTTTTTTGTTTTCAAAACCTATAAATCCCCATCTTGATCTCTCTCACACTAGGCGTCAAAGAGCACAAAATCACTCATATCGTAAGGAACTGCTTCGGTGGACAATGGTGCTGCTGACCATTCACCGCATCCTGGTGTACCAGCAAGATCGACATTTTGATCTCACGGGACATCGCTGGGGGCCATCAAAACAAAGAGGTCCCCGCGCTATTTCCCGTGTGTCAAAAACGTCAACGAGCCACACCAGTTACAAGGTTTGCGCCGCCTGGCACAACAAAAAAACCCCATAACCAGTGAGTCTCATTTCCGTTATATCGACGCGGGAATACACCTAGAACGCCCATCATCACTGCTGGATGATGCAACCTATTGAATCCATCTAGTTCGTCCGATACAAGTTCGTTCGTGTTCATTGTGTCTGCAAGTGGAGAGAGCATCAGAGATGACGTCTGCAACAAGTCAGCAGCGATCGAATCACTGAAGACAATGTCCTCGAGCTTTGCAGCTGTTGTTATCGTTGTACCAGCAGCTGTTGAAGTGCTGTTAGTGTTGTACCCCTCCTGTTCCACATTTATCTGCAAGCTCTCGTTGCTAATGTATGATGACGATTCCTCGTCGTTGAACAAAGGGTTGTTCAGGTACTCCTGCGATAATTCTGGAGCCAGCTCCATTGACAGCTTGGATGGCGTTGTAGAAGGGGGTGGTGAAAGGTACCATGCGTTGGAAGAAGCAGCGATATCTGCGGCCACCTCAGTGGCCTGTGGAGCAATGCTGGTGGCAATCTCCTCGTGCTTCACTTCAAACTTGTCGGTCTTCAACCTCTTGTCATCCCTCTGGGTATCTCTCTGGGTATCGTCGTCATCCTCGTCGTCATCCTCCTGCCAGTTTTCCGACTCCTCCTTTGAGACCGGGAAGGTATACTCAGTGACAGTGAGATCGAGATCAGAGACATCGCCGCCGAGCTCCTTGAGCCTCTGTACCAAAAGGGCTTGGTTTCCACAGAGCTTTGTCTCGTTGGCATGGGCAACGCGGAGGGTCTTCTCGAGCTCCGACACGTGCGCCTCGAGAAACTCCATATGCCTGCGCTTCTTCTCTCTTGAAGCATGGGCAGCTCTTCTGTTGCGGAGTATTCTTTCAACACGGCGCTGTTCCTTCTCCTCCTGTGTTCTGGCCCTCTTGCGAGGAGGCAGCGACACCGCCGCGGCGGGTAGCGACAGTGAGGATGGAGTGGCAGACACGACAGCAGACATAGCGATAGATAACTCCGAGTGTACAAGTTCCAGTGTATGTCCAAGATTAACCAAAGGATCTACTATAATCAAGTATCCACAAGTATCCACAAATGTTGAGTGAATATAATCCACAGATAAAAACTAATATACCTTATAAGAACTCTCTACCAAACGTTGGTGTGTACCAATCCACAGATCAACTGGAGCGAGCCGTAGCTAATAAATAGCCCGTAGCTGTGAATAGTGTGAAACCCCGAGAATGGCGTGGGCGAGGGAGGGGGGGCACCTGCTAAATTCAGCAATTACCAGAAAGGCAGTGGTGCAGGTAATTGTGTTGCAGGTGACGTTGGCACAGGTGAGGTTGTTATGGGTGACGGCGCCGAGTGTGTCTGGGGAGCTGTGTGTTTGTATCAGGCGGTGGAATTTGGGTGAGGCACGGAAGGGATGGGAGGGGGGCGTTAGGAGGCTGTGGGTGCTAAAAATACGTGCACGGGGATGTCGGGAGACGTTCGAGCCACACGGTGCTGGGGGGTCAGGGTCGGGACTCAGGCCTGTGTTGATATATGACGTAGACGTGTTTTTGGAGGTGGGTATATTTAGAAATACACCCGAAATGTCAACAGTAAACAGGGAATGACAACGTAGGGCTATGTAGTGGGCTGTGAGGATGGGCTGTGAGGATGGGAGGTTGGTCTATTTATATATTTGCTGGGGGTTATATCCTTGAGGATATTAGTGTATTAGTACATGGGGGTGAGGTTAGAGGAACCTGAAATATTCTGGGAGACATTGCGTTAGCACTAGCGGGCAGCAGTGAAACGAGGCCTATCTTTATGCGCTAATGGGACACGATCCGCAGGTATTAGCACGGAAAGGGATCCTCTTCTGCAGGGCGGATAGAGTCTAGGACCATGCCAGCTCGGCCGTACCAGCTCGCACTATAGAACGTAAGGCAATAGAAGCTAGGGCAATAGAAGCTAGGGCGGACACCAAGGTTGCCATGTGCGATATGGCGCAAAAAACAGGAGAGGGCCAAGGGGATTGGCAGCGGCAAGCAGATGTGGGCCTCAGAACTGCCTCCTTTCGTACTAAATGGCGGTTACATTTGGGATGGGACAGGATGCTGCTGCGGCCGATATATCCCAGAGGGCGCTCATGCATCGGCGTGCAGTTATTGTATGTAAGCTGTGCATTCAATTGGGCGCGGGGCAATCTGGTGACAGAATTCTATGCTGTTCTATGGCGAGAAACCCAGACATTCAGATATTCAGAGAGACTCAGATATCAGATGTCCAGACACCAGATATCGAGACACCAGATGTCCGGACACCATATCGAGACACCCAAACATCCAAGATCTCCTCAAAAATTATAACGTCCTGTAAACCTACAAACACACACCCTTGGATTCTCTCAACATACCACCTGCAGACTCGTTTCTTCGTATATACGCCGATCGCAAAGCAAGGTTCACAAGTACAGAAAAAGCAACCTTCCCAACCTACCCAAGCTTCCCAATCTTCCCAAGCTTCTGAGCACACATCTGTTTCTATAGCCTGGTTTCAAAATGCTCCCAGAATGGCGCAGCCCGTGCGCTGCAGATACATGATACTCCGCATTCGGTATCCATTTAGTCTGCATCTGTAATTTTACTGCATTCAGATAGGCAGCGATAATTGCTCATTCGCTTGCTGGGACCATCGGGCGCAGATCAGCTGGATGCCTGGCCTGCTGGATTGGATGCAATATATCATAGAGGCAATATGCACAGAACATATATATATATATATATATATACACATATAAGATGTTACTGGTAGTGTCTTCCTAGAAGACACTGACCGGGCTCCACTGGGTCCTCCCACTAGGCACCACTGGGTCTCATCGTCGCACTCCGTCGCTTCTTTTACCGAACTGGCACTGTAACCGAATGCCTGCATATCATTTGGCCCTACTGATGAATTGGAACACAAGCTAGCCCATGCAGGTCCATACTACATGCTGCCATCCAACAATCTCGCCTGCAATCGCGATGGCTTCGCGCTGCAGCAGCCTTGGCTGGCGATCCACCTCTGCTTTGGAATACGATGGTTTCCTGGGTTGGCTGCCAGAAGGCATATTTCAGCTGTACGATAGACAGCCTATTCTGTTGACATGAGAACTAATCCATTCACAGACATCAACCAATTCGGATCCGCACTGCAGGCCAGAAAGATGTGTCGCCGAGCACAGCACCCTGGGGGTTTTCCCGGCATGCCTATGCTGTGTTCGCTAAACTTAAAAGATGTATATGTAGGGATATGGGGATTATCTGAGGCGAAAATAAGACTTGATGTATGTAGTTGATTATACAAAGACTTATATGATGTATATAGTCGATTGAGGGGGGGGGGGGAGGGGGGTTGTGATTGCCGCTACCTAGCGTTTTGGTAGCATACAACATAAAAAGAAGCCTTTTATTGGTTCTGCCCCGATATCCAACTGCACTCTCCCCCTGCCCTCAGGTGCACGCTGACCCATTCTGGAACATGCACAGTTGGCATACTGAATTCCTTCTTTGCATATCCTGAGAAGGCGTTTCACCTGGGTGCAGCTGCCATGCCCATCACCATGAGGCGTTGCAACTAACCAAATGCATTTGGTTAGTCGCAGTTGTGATATGGGGCGGCTATCTCACACCGTCAACTTGTGCTTTTCAGCAAACGTGATGAGCCTCTTGATGCCAAGAATCCACCTCCTGGTCTTTTCATCCTTCATGATATTGGATATCTTTTTAGCTCCAGTGATCTTTTCATCCGCACTTCTTGCATGGATACCGACAGATATCACACCAATAGGCCAGGCTATATTACCAATACTGAGCTCGAGGTATTTCTCGTTGGCACCCTGGTAATCCCCCCTCTGCAGACACTCCACGGTGGACCCTAAGGTGATGAGAAGTTCCTGCGCTAGCCGCTGCTTGCGCAGTTGCACCAAAAGTGGAGCCAGCCACCGCTTGGTCTCTACGAGGAAAGCTGCTTCCTTCTCATCCTCTGGAGATATCTCTGCGGTCCAGATGTCTAAAATGTGCTTCAAATACTCTCGCAGCTGAGAAGTAACCTTGGGCTGATCATCGCGGATATCTTGAGGGTCTATCCTGAAGTTCGAAGCACCACTGGCTGGTGGGACGCTTTGCTTATCAGTTGTGATTGAAGTTTTGAGGGGTGCAGGTTCACTCTTCTCTACTAAAGCCTCTGCTGTTATACCTGCTTTTGCTTCTGATGTTTGTTCACTTTCCGCACTCTTGCTCTCCAGTAGTTTCAGTCTTCGCACCGTCGCAAGCTTCGACTCTCCGTATAGTTTAATGGGCTCTCCCAGCTCTCTCAGACGAGATATCAACAAACCATCACTTATGCTGTCGGCCTCAGCTATTTCCTCCTCGGTCAATTCGGGAACAACTTCCGCTGAAAATTTAGGGCTCTCTGCCAAGCCTGGTGGATTGCTGCTGTTGTTTTTCAATTCGCTTCTATGCTGTTTGTCAGGTGTACTCTGTACATCATCAGTGTTCCTCCTTCTACGCTTGCTTAGCCTTACCTGTTCCTTAAGACGTTTGTCCTCCTCTTCGTCCTCCAATTTCCTTTGATTGAACTCGGCTGCACTCACATAATTAGGACTCTGATCACTCTCCTCTCTCTTTTGCTTCAAATCATCCACAATCGCTCTCCTCTTGGCTATCTCTTTGGTCAAGAGATCAGAGAAGTCCATTGTATTCCCAGCTGTTCAGAAGAATCTCACCAAAATCACTCCAAACGCACCAACGCCTAACAAACGTCAAAATATACCTCTTCAAGAAAATA
Source organism: Kuraishia piskuri (assembly GCA_030567595.1). Taxonomy (NCBI): domain Eukaryota; kingdom Fungi; phylum Ascomycota; class Pichiomycetes; order Pichiales; family Pichiaceae; genus Kuraishia; species Kuraishia piskuri. The sequence continues at coordinate 181,775 of JAJLSM010000028.1, forward strand.
TGTTAACCATATAGAGTCGCTATCCGAGATACTCTATGCATTACTCCATAAATATTTCATATGCACCTCATCGGCCTAATTCAGCTGGAGGGCTCATAGTGGCCATAGTTAAGACGGCCATAGTTAAGGGAAGCCAAATGGTAGTGCACCGCCAAACTCATCTGGAGCGCAATGAACTACTGACTGATAAATGAGTGGGGGCGGTAATTGGCACTTCAGCAAGGAACCGATCGTATATCATAACCTCCGAGCGGCTATATTCTGTATTATTATTTCATCTTGTAAGTTGATCTTTGATCCTTTCATTAGAGATTGGAGCAAGTTACAAGTTACAGTTGTGAGAGCAAGGGAATCACCAAAACAGACGGACAGCGTTGTGTGGGGACCTAATCTAAGAGATCACACAGCCTGTAACATTTACACGCAGGGCCAAGCAAAATACATCCATTGCATTTAACTCACCGGCAATTGTCCCTTTAGGATACCTATATACAACAATGTCATCGCTAAAGCAAGAGTCGCGGAGCAGCGTCCCTCCCTCTAGTTCCAAGGGCAGCAGCGCCGCCAAGTTTGATAACAGAAGCGAATCCAGAAGAAACGACGATGATGAGGACGGGGGCGGAGACGAATATTTCGATGAGAACGAGGTTCCTGTTCCACAGGGAATCGAAGAAGTCAACGAGGAGGACCTGGTTGGAGAGAGTCTGAACCTGGACATGGAACACGGCAACCAGAACGTGTGGCTCGTGAGGCTGCCCAAGTATTTAGCGGAGCAATGGAAAAACGAGGACAACTTTGATGGCAGAGAGCTAGGTAAAGTGAGGATTCGTCCGCCGCAGGGAAACGAGGGGCTCAAGGTGAAACTGTTGGTCAACGAGACACCCGAGACGCAGAACCTGCCACACGAATACGAGATATCGATGACCAAGAAGACGGTGGAGAACGAGTATGTGTTTACGGAGGCGGAGCTCAAGAGTTTCAAGCTGGAGAGAACAGAGGTTGCAGAAATGCCCCAGCAACCGCAGCTGCAGCCGATCAACAAGGAGGCTGCGTTGAGGAGGCAGATGTTCAGAAAGGTACGGCCGGTGAAGGAAGGCGAGACGCCACGTAGGCGATTTATCCCATCGGCAAGGACGATTCCCAAGAAAACGGCGCTTGTGGGGAAGATCGTTCACGAGTGTCAGGTTGTTCCATCTGTGAAGGACAAGAACTACGGCAAGATGCTGGAGGAGAGGAAGAGGATGAAGATATCCAAGCCCAAGTCCAAGGTTGTGTTCCTGGAGGACGATGCGGGAGTCATCCATGGTAATGCGGGCCCTAGTATTGTCAGAGGCAACACGCTTACGTTTCTGCCAGCTAGCAAGAAGGACAACAGAGGCGAGGGCCGTGCCATTCGTATGCCAAGACAGGAGCTCATGGACCTGTTGTTCAGGCTGTTTAACGAGTACGAGTATTGGAGCATGAAGGGGCTGAGGGAGAGAACCAAGCAGCCGGAGAGTTACTTGAAGGAAGCGCTGGATTCGATTGCTGAGTTGATGAAGAAGGGCACGTATGCTCTCAAGTACAGGCTCAAGGCCGAGTACCGGAACTCCAGAGAGGTTGAGAGAAAGGCGGCACAGCAGGATGACGAGGAGGAGAAGGAACAGCCCAAGGTGTATGAAGAAGAAGAGGACGAAGAGGACGATGTTGAGATGTTTGACGTTGCATGATATAGCTTATATGTGCGGCAATGTCTATTAGGGGTTTGTTGGCCAATGTAGTCAAAAGAAATAGTTGACCAATGGCCTAATAATGAATGTGTCCTAAAACGATTGACCAATGACCTAATAATCAAAGGGTATGATAATTAGTATAATTGGTTTCTTAACCCATGCAGTATATAAAATACTGCCTCTCTCACCACTTGATCTATGTATGCACGACATTCTAATGCCTGGTAGCTCTGTATGGCCCCCAAGAGCTGAGTCCACAATGCTCAGCCTATTCACACGGATAATTTGACCAAATGGCAGGCTCCGCTATGCCCGCCTACGCCCTGTTACGCCAAGGGCCTTCCCCACCCACCCACCTTCGCCGCCCTACTCAGCACCCCTTCCAGCATATTCTCTCGCCTTGCTATCTCGCACACAAGCCCACGCCCAAATGGGCCTGTCAGTCCCATCGGGCCGGGCACTCTATGCAGAGATAAGTGAGACAACTGGTTAAGGCGTGATACATACGTGCCTGGTATAACATTGTACACATCATTGCGATCTCACGGTGTGTATTATATAGTCAACATACGAGTCGGTGTGCGAGTTGATCTGAGGTTCAATCTAAGAGTATCAAGTAGCCGGTGTAATTGTGGTTCCCGTTGAATAATAATATCCACCGTGTGTGTGTGTGTGTGTGTGTGTGTGTCCCACTATCGCCCCACTACTTGCCATACTACGTGCCTGTGCCCCACTGTGTGCCCCACTGTGATAGAAGCAATCTTCCCCACATGATCTTGCAACATCCACACTGAATTCCCCACAGAGATATTGAAAACATTCCCAAATATCAAAACACAGACGATATTGATATTGGCCGAATCCATTGATCCAATAGTTTCCCACCTATTACCCCAACATGTTATCTTCACAGCAAGGCATTTCGTCTTCCTCATCGGTAACGGTGAACGATTCAGACGACACCAGAGCATCCTTTACAGGCAAATCCAGCATCGATGCCAAAACTACCACCACAACTACAAAGGTGCCGAGTTCTTCCCCACTGTTGTCATCCACACCCCCAACCGTGAGCAAGGCCCTGCTCAGGGCCTACCCATATCTGCTTGTGGCCAACAAAGTGCTAGGGATACTCACCTGGACCGCAGATGACATATGGCTCTGCGTTCTCACAACTGCCATATACTCGATCGTGATGCTCTACTTCGAGACCATCGTGGTATATTTCGGCCACGTGCTAGCAGTTGGTGTGGTGGCCCTCTACGTGTTGCTAAGCTCCACCATCGAGAAGGAGCAGCAACTCCGCCCCACTTTGGACGATGTCGTCCACACGATGACCAGCGTCTCCATACGCTACGACCTGCTGGTGTCCCCAATATCGGCGCTCGCTCTCACTCCCTATGACCTCAAGAGGCTGCTGTTCACAACGGTGTTCTTGTCGCCGGTCTATGTGCTGATCTCGTTCCTGATCCTGCCTCCAAGGACCCTTCTCTTTGCCTCTGGGTTTTTTGTGCTCACTTACCACTGCACATATGCGAAAGTGACTAGGCGCATCCTGTGGAAGTCGCATCTGGTGCGCTTGCTCTTCTTCTACGTGACTGGCTTGGATTTCTCCGCAAACTCCAGCAAGAACTCTCTCTTCAAGATCGCAATGGCAAAGACAAACAAGGCTATAAACAACGCTACAGGTGCTGGAAACACTAGCGATGGACCCATCAGATTCACGTACGTGCTCTACGAGAACGAGCGTAGATGGCTCGGAATAGGCTGGACCTCCAACCTTCTCAGCTACGAGCGCACACCTTGGACAGACGAGTTCCTCAACGAGTCAGAGTCAACGGACACTTTCAAACTGCCAGAGCTGAACGACGATTCGGGAATGCACTGGAGATGGGTCGACAAAACGTGGAGACTTGACCTCACCAACGACGGCTCTATACAGCTGCCCTCTTCGAAGCCAAAGAGCACCGCAGACCCGCGTCCGAACGAAGGGTTCATCTATTACGATAATACATGGAAAAACCCCTCCACAGAGGATCTTTTCAGCAAGTACACGAGGAGGCGTAGGTGGGTAAGAACCGCAGAGCTGGTACCTGTGAAGGCCGGGGTCAACGTTGTGTCTGGCAACACCAACGCGGCTCAAAAGTCTCCAACAACCACATTCGCAGACCCTACCTTGGATGCCATGGCGCCAGTCAACACAACAACGCCTGTGGTGGATGCCCAGACGGTTCATGCCTCAGGCACCACCATTGCGTCGGGCGCCGACCTGGGCTCTCCTTCGATGAGCACACCAGCAGAGAGGAAAAAGAGAAGAAGCTTACGGTTCGACGACACCCCGACGGTGATATCCGCGAGAAATGGACAAGATGAGAAAGCAACGGAGAGTACTGATAGTAATGAGAAGGTACTCCAGAATAGGAAAGACTTATGATAACCACCCCCACGCTTTTTTTTCACTTTTTGCCTTTCCACACTTGCTCTAACATGTACAAACAACTTTCTAGTATTGTTACTAGACATGCCTAGATATTTAATGACGAAATGCATTCAATTGTTACGAGAAGACTATTAATATCCATTTGAACTGGAAAACAATCAGACTTGATAACACTTGTTGAACTTGCTTGGATTTGTAGATTATAGTGTCTGGTTTGTCTCTCTCTCCCCCACAATGTCGTGTACCATCAAATATCATGCATGGGCTCTATCTATGGATATCTCTAGAGTGTGCACTACCTGTCTCTAGTAGTGTGTGGGCTAGAAAGAGAGTTCCCATTTTGGATTTGGACCTGTGACTGCGTTTTTCAAAGACACTCATCTTTTGGATTAACTAACACAATTTGAAAAATTACATAACGGGAGGAGTACAGTTAGCATACGGCAGTGGGGTGCACACACACACAGAGGCATGGGCAAGACCACCACCTCATAGTGTTACAGTTCCTTTCACTTTGCAGAAACTCCAACACCTAGCTACTCTCTGCGGTGTGCTTGCACTATGTAAGAATGTTGAAATTTGGCTCAAATTTCATTTGAGGCAATAGAAGTTTGAAAAGGTGGAATCATCGAATAGTCAAAATGAAGTACATCCAGACCGACCAGATCCTCGACATCCCAGAGGGTGTCACTGTTGAGATCAAGGCCAGAAACATCAAGGTTACTGGCCCAAGAGGTGAGCTCACCAAGAACCTCCGTCACATCGATGTTACCTTCGCCAAGGTTTCCGACAGACAGATCAAGATCACTGTCCACAACGGTGACAGAAAGCACGTTGCCGCTTTGAGAACCGTCAAGTCTCTCATTGCCAACCTCATCACCGGTGTTACCATTGGTTACAAGTACAAGATGAGATTTGTCTATGCGCATTTCCCAATCAACGTTAACATCATCGAGAAGGATGGTGACAAGTACGTTGAGATCAGAAACTTCCTTGGTGAGAAGAGAGTCAGACAGGTGAAGATCTTTGAGGGTGTCACTGCTGAGATCTCCACTGCCCAGAAGGACGAGCTCGTTATCTACGGTAACTCCCTCGAGGCTGTTTCCCAGACCGCTGCTGATGTTCAGCAGATCTGCCGTGTCAGAAACAAGGATATCAGAAAGTTCTTGGATGGTATCTACGTTTCTGAGAAGGGTAACATTGAGGAGGCTAACTAAGCGTGTGGTTAGAGGTACAATAAAAGTTTTGTAATTATAATCAATAGATGTCGTTGTTGTGAACGATACGGTATACTTCATATATTTTCTGTACAGTTGCTGTACAATTGAGACTTTATACGATTGCAGTAGATAAGAGACTCTATACAATTGCACAAAAAGCACACCTAATTAAGACAGAGCCAGTACGATATGCCATGCCCTCTCATCAGTCCCTGTTAGGATTGGAATACTACCAAGGTGTCCGCAGCCAAATATCATAACAACACTATACTAAATAGCTTAGCATTTTATGTTTCCCTGTGAGTTTCCCATTAGGTCTCCATTGGATCTCAATTGGATCCTGTCACTCTTCCCTTTGCCATACTAAATATATTGAAATATATTTCATGCACTCTGCCATACATTGCCTAACAGATGCACCTGCATATCGCACCTTAATATAAACACCATCACTATCTCCTCCATCGACAAGGGAATAGCCAAAGGTTATCAATTTTATAGATTCCGATTTTCCTTCACCATTAATCACAATGTCGAGTGCAGACAACTTTGGAAGGCGGACATGGGACAAAGAGGAGTATGCCAAACTGGCTAGAGAGAGGAGGCAGGCAGGGCACCAAGGCGGCATTCTGAGGAGCGGGAAGGCTCCACTCACGAAAACGCACGAGCTCTTTCAGAGCCGAAAGGAATACCTCGATCGAGTCGATGCGATGAACAAGGTGACACTGGTATCTGCGAATGTGTCAGCTACAGGGAAGAGAGGCAAAGGTGTGGGATTCTACTGTGAGTTCTGTGATCTCACCTTCAAGGACAACCTGCAGTTCATAGACCATTTGAACAGCAAACAACATCTGCAGAACTCTGGATTTGAAGATGACGCAAATGAGAGAAATATCACATTGGAGCAAGTGATAAACAGGATTGAGTATCTCAAGAGGCAACAAGAGCAGAAGATGTTGGAGGCCAGCAGCAACTCAACCTTTGATTTCAAGAAGCGGATCGAGATGAGACGCCAGTTTGAGGAGAAAGAGGCCCGCAAGCGAAGGGAAAGAAGACAGAGAAAGAAGCAGAGGAGCAGACAAGAAACAGAGCAGTGAATTATGACGTTACGAGACTTTTACAGTTGTGTATATTATGAGATTAATGATGCTAATACAGTGATTCTATCAATGGGATACAACCATACCCCAATTACTTACATACCCCAATTACTTACAGGAGGACTATATACAAAATGTTCACTTCTATGCAAGATTGTGCGCTGATCCCTGGCCCTTCTCCTACAAATCGCCAACCTTCACCGCCTTGTCCACGGTACGGAAATAGTCAACCACATCATCCCCTTCACGGGACTTTGGCTCCGACCCCTTAGAGTCAAATAACACCAACTTCTCAGCAACGGCAAGGTCTTGCTCAAACTTGATAGCCTCCTTGACAGTGTTGGGATAGTTGAGCAAAACAATGTCCTTAGGGTTTGGATCCAGAGAGTGAAGCCTGTCGATCTCAGCCCTCACCAGCTGCGTGAACACACCGGGAGCAAGCCTGTAGTTAAACTGATAATTGCAGCAGTCTGATTTGGTTTCAGCAATGAGGGTGTCTCTAAGAAGCACACCATACTTGGAGCTGGTGTTCTCCATCTCCTTCCGTATGAGGTCGTTCAGATCCACAGATACAACCTGTTCGGTGCCCAATTTATTCTGAATTGCCTTTATGCACTTGTCGTTACCACCCACCGTCTGTGGAACTAGGTAGAACTTCAATCCATCGCTCTCCTTGAAATGGAGGGTCTTCCTCTTGAGGTTGGCGAGCTGTGATTGCCATTCTTCCTCGGTGAAGCTCTTCTTATTCTTCGCAAGCGATTTGGCTGGGTCCTGTGCATCTATACGATGCACTACAAGACCAAAGATCATTGTTCCAAAGAGCGCCACCGCAAGAAAATGCCTTGCCTTTGGTCCACTCTCATCCTTAGCGAATCCAGAGTAACGTGCCCTGCCAACGCTCCTAGCTGCTACAGCTGTTGCTCTGGGAGAGACAGCCCGCTGTCCCTTGATGCTCCTTGCGGCCAATCTTCCAAACATGGTACCTATATACAGCCGTAAATTTACTGGTGGCCGTTTGACAGTCTTTAAAACTGCTCCTATTACCTACCCACTTGATATATTTCACTACAGTTTCCCATCTCTATTATCTGCCCCATATCAAAGGCCGAGGCCGATGGCCTCATCACTGGGGGGATTAAACTTGGTTACTACACTCCTAAGCTAGGAATAATAGCGAGATAGCAGAAAGAACACAGATGAATATGGTGCCAGAATAATGACTCTAACATAGCAATCTTAACTTCTTGAACTATTCATTAACTCATCCTTCCAAATCAGTCACTCAGGATATTGATTCGTTCAAGGTTACTCCACCAACCGTTTAACATACTTAAGTTATACAAAATCCAGAATATGGCCAGGCCCACCTTTATGTATGTCGTGCATGTTCTGCCATACCGGGTAACCAGTAGTGACTGAAAAATCGGTCTCTCATACTAAGATGAGGATGAAGGTAGAGAGAGGTGATATAACACGCAAGCTGAGAGTGCACATCAGTTTGACACTTGTGCGGTTGCTCGATTTCTGTGGCAGTCTGTATTTGCTGATATCTATCTAACAACGACTTTGTTTAGTCGTGTTTTCAGTTTGGTCATATTCCTTTTGCATTCGCCCAAGAACACAGCATCATGTCATTGGTGAACTTGGCTCATTTCTCATCACATCTGCAGAATTGCTCAAGGGTGAACCTGCCGTTTGCCCATGTTCCCCTGACCAGATTGCATCTCCAGGTGGCATTGGGACTCTACAAGCATGGATTCATCAAGTCGATCCAGAGAGGGTCGGATGCCGGCCCAGACCTCGTGCCCACAGAGGTGACTCCAGATAACATTTCCACCAGAAAGCTGTGGCTGGGACTTAAGTACAGGGACTCAAAGCCCGTGCTATCAAAGATTTCGCTGGTATCAAAGCCCAATAGGAGGCTCAGTCTTACCAAGGAGGAGATAAAGAACTTGGCCGGTGGCCGTAAGGTGAGGATCATCAACCCTCTGCAGCCGGGAGAGGTGATGTTTGTCAAGGTGAAGAGAACGAAGGATGTGGTTGATTTGGCCGAGGCTGCTGCCAAGGGTTTTGAAGGCGAGGTGCTGTGCCGTGTTAGGTGAGCAGCCATGATGATGGAAGCGGTAGTCACGGAGGGTGCAAGCAAGGACAGTGTTGGAGGAAATCACAAGTGCATATCTGTATATAGACGAGAATAATCCTCTGGAGGTAACCGAACAATGAATATATGAACTAAAGTTAAACGTGTCGCAACATTCATAAACAAGATTTAGTAATTCTGGAATATTGACGACACTCACTCCACAGAGTGGTAACTTGGGCATTACAGTCCCTAGTTACAACTTTAATGTTTCACCCCCACCTTCATATCGCCCTGCAAGGTGAGATGAGGCATGCATCCCCCACTCCATATAAACCATTTCAACATGGGGAAAAGTGCCGTGGTTGTGTCTACAAGAAAGTGAATAAAACAATAGGAATATACATATACTACCCATATATCTTTTCACTTACAAATGGCAGGTGCGAGGGACATAATGAATATGCTGGGGCGACCAGCTACTCCCGCTGCTTCAAAAGTGATCAAGCCAAATGCAGGGTCGCGTAAGCAAGAACTTGGTGAAAAATTGTCCTCGGTGGTTGAAAATGAACAAAGAAGAGCCAATATCACAGTAAAACCAGTTCAATCATTAGCAATATCAGACACATCAAACGATCCCTTTCACCATTGGGTGTTTGAAGGTACCCACAGCATTAGGCGCGTAAACCTGAGGTCCCTATCGCCCTTAGTAACGCAACAGCAACAACTCCCACAAGACAAGATACGAAATCTGAAAGTGGCATCGTTTGATCTGGATGGTACTCTCATAAAACCCAAGTCCAACTCAAAGTTCGGGAGGTCAAGCGACGACTGGGTGTGGTGGAGCCCGTCTGTGGTGCCCCGCATAGTGGAGCTGGTTAGCAAAGGGTACATGTTGGTGATATTTTCAAACCAGGGTGCTGTGGTTGCAAGGAAGGAAAACAAGAGTCTACAGAACTTTGTCAAGAAGCTGAACAAAATTTTTGAGGAGTTACAGCATGCGACCCAGAACAACGTAAAGAACGAGGGGGTTATCCCTCTATGGGTGTTTGCATCTCCCAAGAGGCCGTCCACCAAGAGGAAGCCTGTGTCTGGGCTAGTGAGCAGTGTAGAATTGCACAATTCATTTAGAAAGCCCAACATGGGGATGTGGGAGCTGTTCCTGAAAGAATTGTCCGGAGTGAGCCCCTCATTGAGTGTGGATATGGAGAATAGCGTATACGTGGGAGATGCAGCGGGAAGAGCACAGGATTTTAGCGATTCCGATAAAGAGTTTGCAAAGAACGTTGGAGTGCAATTTTACACGCCAGAGGAGTATTTCAAATGAAGACTATGGAATCCGCATCTCAATGGAGGTGCATGTTACAGGATCTCGGATCTTATATTGTAATATGATATAGTGCCATCTGATCTAGAGCAATCGATATAGCGTGATCTTATATAGTGTACTCTGATATAGTGTAATATTATATAGTGCAGTCTTATAATAGTTTGATATTTTAAACTTTGGTAAATTTGTTCCCTAATAGACCCCCCGACTTAGTCAACGTTATTACAAAATATATATATCATATCTAATAGTTAACCACCCCTCTAGTCAGGAACCTGCCATAGTGGGAATCTCCACAGGACGATGAGGTGATGGACACGAGCAGCGTACGCGATGAGAAGGTGGGATAATTACTATACGAGAATAATCGCTGGTTCAATTGAATATCACTGAAAGAGTGGTAATTGGACGATCACTAATACATTCCAAGATGTCTGATACCGAAGGAACCGAAGAACTCTCGAAAGAGGAGAGACTGGAGGCTGCAAGAAAGAAGGTGAGTAGGATGCTGGGCCGGCGGAGATGAATGAGATGTATAACTAACTGGAAGTGTATAGTTTGAAGAGCTGAAGAAAAAGAAGAACAAGAAGAATAAGAAGAAGAAGGATAAGGATGAGAGTACTCCTGAACCATCTCCTGCTCCTACTGGTGAGGAGTCTGAAGCGAAGGATGAAGTGGAGCGATCACCAACTGAGCAGTCCGAACAGCCAGCTGAGGAGTTAGTCAATGAGCCAAGTAGGGAGCCTGAGAATATTGAGCCTAAGGAGATCGAGAAGCCTGAGGAGATTAAGGAGACTGAGGGGCACACAGAAACTGAGAAGCCCGAGGAACGTATTGAGCCCACAGAAACCGAGAAGTCTGAGGAACCTGTTGAGCCTATCGAGCCCAGTGAACCAGAGATAAAAGAACCACAAACTCAACAGAACGTTGATTCAGCCGATGACCAGACTGACTTTTTGGAGTCCCTCTCGCAACCAAACGATGGCTCTCCTTCTTTCATCGAACAGACTCTTCAACAGCAAATCAAAGACCTCACAGAACAATTGGAAAAAGAGAAGGCCAAGGTCGCCCTACTTCAAAAGGAAAACTCTGAACTCAAGTTTACCAAGATAGAATTAGAAGAGGAATTGGAAACGCTGAAGGATTCTGTGGAAAATATGAACAAGCGCTTCACCTCGCTGAGGCTGGACGCAGCTGTAGATAGCGACGACAGTAGACTGCTGTCTAAGAGTCCAGAGCCACTGAAAGCTCATGACTTTGGACTGGCAGAGGATGAAGAACTCTTGCAACACTCCCCTTCATTTGGCAGATTCCAAAGCTACGATGCCTACAATGCCTCGAGCGACCGATTGGATGTGGTTGATATGAGGGAAAGACTACTACAGTGGAAGAACTGGAATGTTGATATGAGAGGATGGAGAAGTATAGGAATGGGGCCAGTTCTTGAGTTGTGATGTGCACATTAGTAGTATATAGATAACGCACTGGTTAAGATGTACACAGTAGTAATACATTGCAGATTGACGAAGTTCTATTAAAAGATTCAAGATAACTGTTTCTGCAACTGTGCTAGCTGTTTCAACACGGCACTCTTAGCAGTTCCTCCGGTAGCGTCTCTACGCTCGACGGAAGTTTCAAAGTTGAACACCTCTCTGACATCCTCGTTAAATCTCTCATCGATGGCCTTGAACTCGGCCAATGTCAACTGATCAATACCAGAGAGCTTTTTCTCCTCTGCAGCGCGGACACACTCCCCGGAAATGTGGTGGGTCTCTCTGAAGGGAACGCCCTTTCTCACCAGGTAGTCTGCCAGATCGGTGGCAAGCATATCCATGGTGAGAGCGTTCTGCATCTTGTCTGCATTGATGGAAAGTGTGGAGATGACACCAGTAGAGATCAGAATGGAGTGCTCAACAGTGATGAGACAGTCAAAGAGGGGCTCCTTATCCTCCTGCATATCCTTGGCATATGTACTTGGAGCGCCCTTCAACGTCATGAGGAAACCAGCCAATCCACCAAAAACACGACCAGACTTTCCTCTGAGTAACTCCAAGGAGTCTGCGTTCTTCTTCTGAGGCATCAACGAGGAACCCGTAGAGTATGCGTCAGCTAGCTGGATGAAACCGAACTCTGCGGTGGAGTATATGATGAGGTCCTCGGCAAAACGGGACACATGGTTCATGAAAAGAGAAGACCAGAACATCGTTTCAACCACAAAGTCACGGTCAGACACAGCCGTCAAGGAGTTACCAATGACGGAGGAAAAACCAAGGCCAGAGGCGAGGAACTCACGGTCAATGCCATATGGATGTCCGGCAAGTGCACCAGCACCAAGAGGACTCTTGTTGACTCTCTCGATGATCTGAAGTAGCCTCTCGTAGTCCTCGGTGAAGTAGGTGGCATACATGCTGAGCCAATGGGACCATCTGATGGGTTGTGCTCTTTGCAGGTGAGTGTAGCCTGGCATCAGTACATCGATCTCTTTCTCTGCTCTGAGAACCATGGATGTGATGAGGTCCTTCAGGATGGCAGCCATCTTTGTAAGCTCTTCTCTGACGTATATTCTCATATCAGTAGCCACCTGGTCATTTCTGCTCCTACCGGTATGCACTTTACCCGCAATGCCTCTGCCAATGAGTTCACCCAGACGACGCTCGTTAGCCGTGTGGATATCCTCATCACCAGGCTTCTCTTCGAAAGTGCCTTGGGCCCACTCCTGTTTGATGAGCTCCAACCCTCTGTGAACCTCAGAAAGCTCATGACTGGTAAGGAGTCCGAGCTTTTCAAGGCCCATAGTGTAAACCCTGGTGCCTTCCAAATCTGCCGCATACATCTTCTTATCATATGGAAGAGAGGAGTTGTAGAGATCCATAAGGGGATCAGATGCACCGGTGAAACGGCCACCCCAGAGTCTCAGTTCAGCTGGCTTATCGGACATTGTTGATTCTTATTGCACCAATTCAAATACCACAAATAGTGAATGGAAAAGCCATTCGTGCTTTAAATACGTGAAAAATAAACCGTTGCTAATGCAGCCCAGAGGCTCACACCGCGCTTATTCGTGAGTCACGGAAAATGCCCATCGGAGAGTTGCCATTTTGGGACAATTTGGTTATAGAACTACTATATATATATAGGTATACCTGAAAGGAAAACTACACTCAATGTCATAATAAATACAGTATCTATTGAAAGGCAAGGCGACCATTGTATACAAATTCCTCTATGGCTTACATCTGCCAGTGAATCTTGGGTAAAGCGAACAGTCTCTGACGGTGAATCTGTCACACAACCAGGCGAGGATTCTCTCAGTACCAAGACCGTAACCACCGTGAGGACAGGTTCCGTACTTTCTCTGGTCAATGAACCAGTAGTAAGCATCACTGTTGATACCTTCTCTCTTGAATCCGGCAAGCAACTCCTCCTCGGAATCGATACGCATAGAGCCACCAGTGATCTCTCCCACGGTTGGCATCAGGACATCGACAGACTCAGTGACACGGGGGTCATCGGCACATCTCTTCATGTAGAAAGACTTGATCTCAAGAGGGAATCTGGTGAGAAGAACTGGAACACCGATGGTGTCCACCATCCTACGCTCAGCGGCCTCTGCAATATCGTCACCAAACTTGAACTTCTCGCCATCCTCGTTGGGGATGCCGTGCTCGTTGAGCCACTCCAAAGCGTGAATATACTCCATGCGCTTGAATGGGAGCTGGGGTGCAACAAAGTTAGGGTTGAGCTGCTTCACAAGAGGACCAGCCACTGGGTCCTCAATGACATACTGCACTGTCTTGGTGATGACGGTCTCGATGTGGTTGAGCAGATCCTCGAAGGTGAGGAAACAGAGCTCTGCCTCGATGTGGGTGTACTCGGAAAGGTGACGTCTGGTGTGAGACTTTTCAGCTCTGAAAGACTCCTGGATACAGTAGACATCGCCGAGGGCTGGGAGACAAGTCTCCAGGTAAAGCTGGGAGCTCTGGGTGAGGAAGGCCTCTTCGCCGTAGTAGTCCATCTTGAACAGAGTGGAGCCACCCTCAACCTGGGTCTGAACCATACATGGTGGGGTCACTTCAAGGACACCTTCCTCAGTGTAGACTTTACGAATGGCGGCCAAAAGAGCAGCACGCACTTTCATGACGGCCGAAAGAGTCTCACCACGGAGGGCCAGGTGCCTCTTGTCCATGAGGATGGATGGGTCGGTACCCTCCTGGATCTGGTTGGTGAAGGAGTCCATACCGGATGGAGCCAATCCAACAATCTCGTAGTAGTCAACCACGAGCTCAACACCACCTGGTGCAGACTTACCCTCTGGCAACTTCTCAACGGTTCCGTACACAGTGAGGGTGGACTCGATGGTGAGGGTCTGTGTCTGGTAGGCATTTGCGAGGTCACCGGAGAGCACACACTGGACGAAGCCCGTACCGTCTCTCAACACGACAAAGGCGAGACCCTTTTGGGCACGCAGTCTGTGTATCCATCCCTGAACCCTGACACGCTTACCAACGCTCTCGACAATGGACTTGACCTTCACCTTTGTTGGGGCAGGCAGTGACTTGTCCTCGACGATGGTGATCTTCATGGCCTCCAGCTGCTTTGCAGCCTCCTCTGCCTCCTTCTTGGCTTGGCTGTCAGCAGCTGCCTTGGCCTTCTCGGCCTTCTTGCGCAGACCGTCGGCACCCTTCTTGGCCTTCTTCAAAGCAGAGGCTGAGATCTCAAGGTATCCGTGTGGCTCATCGGAGCCTTCCACGGCAGCTTTGAACACCAGCAGCTTGGCGTCTGGGTTGATGTAGTATGCGAATGCAGGGGTCTTGAGAGGAGAACCCTCAGAGCCAGCGGTGGCGATATCCTCACCGGAGGTCTCGTTGATGTACAGTGACTGAGACATGGCCGGCGTAGTGTATGTATAGATGTGTCAATGTTTGCAGTGGTATCGGCGAGAGAACACAGGACAAAAAAAACACAGCCAGTTTTCCGAACCTAAGGTTATATATATTCTCTGGAAATGTCAATTATCAATTAGGAGAATGCTCTTTCCATAGACATATGGCGAAATATACACGGTCTACCAATATAATATATATCGCTCCAATAACACAACCTGCAGGAGGGTATTGGTATTGAACATCAGCCATCCGTCCAACGGTTAAATTTCACGCCCTTTTCGGCCCACTCCTACGCAGTAAAGTGCGTGCGTCGGTGAGTCAGTGGGTTAAGTGAGGTGGGAGGGCTTCAGCGAAGACAGAAAGGCAGGGCAGAGGGGAGCCCTCTGGCTACGGTGAAGGGAAAGATGCGCTAAGATGACAGGAGAAAGCGAGCAGAGGAGGACAATTACAGTGATCGTCAATACACCAACCAGGGAAAAAATAAAGTTATATTACTCGGTATTAGGAGACTTGCAAGCTTTCAGAGTTGCGATTATTTGTCCAGTTTTAGGATTTTGTTTTGCGAACCAAGATTATTGGACAGCTGAGATATTAGTCATTTTGTTCGCCATTGCCTGCCTTGCGCATCCAAGACCCACGCATATAGACGGCTTGACGATCGGTGACGAAGCACTCCGTTAACAGAGATTCAGGGACCCATAGTTGAGATTTCATCTGAGTCATATGAGGCCATCTGTTTGAGGGGAGACGGGAATCCCAAACAGTAGTCGATGCGTAGGTGCAAGAGACAATTTCCACTTACTAGAAAGCAGCACTGGAAAGTAGCTACACTAGTTTATCACTATATTAGGGCACTGGGCACTAGGCACTATATTAGGGTTCCAGTAAGCACCACAGTAGGCACCAGTAGGCACCAGTAGGCACCAGTAGGCACCAGTAGGCACCGCAGTAGTCACCTGCCCTTCTCCCTCTAACGTAGTCTTGAACTAAGAACGAAATAATCTCCCATTGAAATCTCAATACTCAATTACGAAATACTAACTAATTCCCCATGCTCCCCATGCTCCCCATAACCGTCCACCCTCATGTGAGCCCAGACTGCAACTGCCCCTAGCAAAAGCCCTCACAGTACGATAAGCGTGTGCTTTCCAATCTGCCACTCTCGACTCTCTTCCCACACTGGCAGACCCCTGTCACCTACCCACCCTGCCATCCAGCCGGCCTTCTATCTCGCCCTCCCAAGCAGGCAGGCCCAGCCTGTTAGCCCTCACACTGGCAGACCGGCTGGAAAATATATCGAGTAGAGTCACTGCAGAGATGGAGGTTTCACCGAGATAGAAAGGAGAGGTACGAGTGGAGTGGATATAGTTAACCACAACAGGCACCAGTGTATACTGTGCAATCAGGTCCAAAGAGCTAGAGTGAGTTTGTTTTCTTCTTTGGTGTCATATATATAGTTCGAAGCCTAACCAGTGCCTCGTATATTAAGACATACCCCTCATCACATCACACATCACCACAATGTCACTGGAAGCTTCTCTTGCCGCGCTCTCGATGGCTGCTGTTCCATCTGACGCCATTCCAACCAAGACCTTGGTGTTCAAGCCAAAGACCGCAAAGACCGCAACCCCTGTCCCCGTCGTGGTGGTGGCCTTGGCCTCCACCTCCACCCCAGGTGGCCTCATTGCCAAGGCTGCCGGCGTGAAGGAGCCACGTCTTGCTGCCGAGGACCTCGTTGTTGAGTTCTTTGGCGTCACCCCAAAGGAGTTCTCCGTTGCTGCCATTTCCTCCGCTCATGAGGGTAAGATCAAGGTGCTCCTCGACTCTGCCATTGAGGCCACAGCTCCAGATGCTGCCCTCTTGCTGCAGACCGAGTCCTCCAAGCTCGCTCTGTCCGCAAAGCAACTCACCGGATTCCTGTACTCTACCGGTGTTGAGATTGTGTCTGTTGACTTTGCTGCCGAGGCCGCTGCTGCCGCTGCTGCAACTCCAGCTGCTGCAAAGAAAGCTGCCGCTCCAGCTGCTGCTGCCCCAGCCGCCAATGCCAAGCTCGAGGATGCCAAGTTGATCGGTGTCACCGTCGACAAGGAGCTCGACTTCTCTGGGTGGTACCAGCAGATCCTCACCAAGGGTGAGATGCTCGAGTACTACGATGTGAGTGGCTGTTACATCATGAGACCTGCATCCTACGCCGTGTGGGAGCAGATTCAGCAGTGGTTCGACCTGCGTATCAAGCGTCTCGGTGTCCAGAACGCCTATTTCCCAATGTTCGTCTCCTCCAAAGTGCTGGAGAGAGAGAAGGACCACATCGAAGGGTTTGCCCCCGAGGTGGCCTGGGTCACGCGTGCCGGTTCCAGCGAGCTCGAGGAGCCCATTGCCATCCGTCCAACTTCTGAGACCGTGATGTACCCATACTACGCCAAGTGGGTCCGTTCCCACAGAGACCTCCCCATCAAGCTCAACCAGTGGAACTCCGTTGTGCGTTGGGAGTTTAAGCACCCACAGCCTTTCCTCCGTACGAGGGAGTTCCTGTGGCAGGAGGGCCACACTGCCCACCTCACCAAGGAGGAGGCCACCACTGAGGTGCTGCAGATCCTCGACCTCTACGCCGGTGTGTATGAGGAGCTGCTTGCCGTCCCTGTCATCAAGGGTAAGAAGACCGAAAACGAGAAGTTTGCCGGTGGTCTGTTCACCACCACCTGTGAGGGTTACATTCCAACCACCGGTAGAGGTATTCAGGGAGCCACTTCCCACTGCCTGGGTCAGAACTTCTCCAAGATGTTCAACATCAGCGTGGAGAACCCAGATGGCGCCGATAAGGAGAAGCTGTTTGCCTGGCAAAACTCCTGGGGTCTATCCACTCGTGTCATTGGTGTGATGGTGATGCTCCACTCCGACAACAGCGGTCTGGTGATCCCTCCACGTGTTTCCCAGTTCCAGGTGGTTATCATCCCCGTTGGTATCACCGCCAAGACCTCCAAGGAGCAGGAGGAGGCTATCTACGCGGGCTGCAAGGATGTCGAGGCCCGTCTACGTGCTGCTGATGTGCGTGTCATTGCTGACTACAGGGACAACTACTCCCCAGGCTGGAAGTTCTCCAACTGGGAGCTCAAGGGTGTGCCCCTCAGAATCGAGTTTGGTCCAAAGGACCTCGAGAAGAAGCAGGTGGTTGCTGTGCGTAGAAATGACAGTGCCAAGGTCACCATTGGCCTCGACGAGCTGGAGGCCAAGGTCCCAGTGGTGTTGGAGGAGATCCAGCAGGCTCTATTTGACAAGGCCAAGGAGAAGTTCGACACTCACAGGGTCATCGTCAATGAGTGGAAGGACTTTGTACCAACTCTCAACCGCAAGAACGTCATCCTTGCACCATGGTGTGGTGACGCTGACTGTGAGGATGACATCAAGGACTCCTCCGGTAAGCAGGACAACGGTGAGGACCTTGAGGTTGACGAGAAGGCCCCATCCATGGGTGCCAAGTCGCTCTGTATCCCATTCGACCAGCCAGAGCTCAAGCCAGGCCAGAAATGTGTGCGTTGTGACAAGGCTGCAACTACATACTGTATGTTTGGTAGAAGTTATTGATCGGAGCGTGTATGTGGGTTGCAAGTATTGTCTGGTGTATATTACGAGAAGGGAGGGGGGGCAACGAGGGAAGGCAGACAATGACGGGAAGTAGAGAGTGCTTTTTTTTTCCTCCATGCAGTCAGCTGCTGTACGACATACATATGTATCTATGTGGCATCTTTAGTATATTTATTATCATTTATTGGTTGTATATCCTCTGTAATATAACTCTTAAATATAGACTCCATATTGGCTAATCTGTCCGTTCAGTTTGTGCAGAGCACTACTTTATAGTATGCATGGCAGATGACTTTGACTCACATAATTAATGCGCATCGGGCCATGTCCTAAACGGGATTGAGATAACATTTAAGCGAGTGAAAAATTGGTATTATCGCGCGTTAAATAGCCTGCGAGAAGGATAATTGGGTTTAACAGGAATACTTTAGTAAGAATATCTAGTTCTCTGGTGGACGTCCCATGGTGATATCACAGTGATCTGCGTCTGTCCTTTTCACCACACTGCATATGTTCAATCATAGTATACGGCATTCTCAATGGAGGCCCCTGTTAGCCAAGCGTGCTGTGGAATTATATTCGGGATCTGGTGTTGTCAGATATAGCTCCACTTCACTACCACAATGTATGGATGAGCTGTTTCGCAACCCACCGGCGCTAGAGTCTCGGGTGGTTGTCGAGGGATGGGTGAGAGCAGTGAGAGTCCAGAAGAAGGTGGCCTTCATAGACATAGCAGATGGCACCACCCACAAACACCTGATGTGTGTTGTGAAGCCCGAGATGGCCGAAGGGTTGAGGACAGGAGTATCGGCTCGGATATCTGGGATTTGGAAGAAATCAAGAGGTGAACAAGCATACGAGCTCAAGGTTGGAGATGCCGAGGAGAACACACAGGTACCGGTCAGCATCATTGGAGACGTACCGGACAACTACCCACTGCAGAAGAAGTTTCACAGTGCTCAATTTCTAAGAACACTTCCACACCTAAGGTGGAGAACGGGTGGCATGGCTGCTGTGCTGAGAATGAGATCGCATGTAGAGACGAGTCTGAATGAGTTTTTCAACACTCAAAGCTTCACCAGAACACATCCTCCGCTCATCACCTCGTCTGACTGCGAGGGAGCTGGGGAGCTGTTCAGATTGGAGAGTAACAAGAACATGGAGAAGAAGCTCGGAAACACTACTACACAGGGACGAGGAGGGGAAGAAGAGAAGGAGATGTTTTTTTCAAAGGAGGCCTACCTCACGGTTTCGACCCAGTTGCACCTTGAGGCGTTGTGCATGGCGCTTTCGAGGGTATGGACGCTCTCGCCGTGTTTCAGAGCGGAGGAGAGTGACACCAATAGGCATCTGAGCGAGTTCTGGATGCTGGAAGCGGAGATGGCATTTATCACGGATGTTAGACAGCTGACGGCGTTTTGCCAAAGCATGATCCAGCACGTGGTGAAACAGCTGGTGGAGAAGAATAGCGTTAAGGGGTCCAACTTGATGGAGTCGATAAGAGATGACGAGAGGGTGATGAAGATGAAGAGTAGATGGGAAAACCTAGCGTCCAGTGAGAACTGGCACACGATCACCTACACGGAGGCAATAGAGATTTTGGCCGGGGCGCATAAGAACAGTGTTGATTTCAAGTTCGAGCCTCGTTGGGGAGATGGCCTTCAATCTGAGCATGAGAAATGGCTTGCAGGAGAGCACTTTAAGGGGGCAGTGTTCGTCACCGATTACCCCAAGGAGCAGAAGCCGTTCTACATGAGGCAGAACCCTGATGGGAAGACGGTTGCCTGTTTTGATCTGCTGGTTCCTGAAATCGGCGAACTGATTGGGGGGTCGGTGAGAGAGCACGATCTACAGACGCTAAGCGAGGAGATTTCCAGCAGGAAGATGAACACGGAGGATTTGCAATGGTATATTGCATTGCGGGAGAATGGAAGTGTACCTCACGGTGGGTTTGGCATGGGGTTTGAGAGACTGCTGTGTTATCTGAGCAACACGGAGAACATCAGAGATGTGATTCCGTTTCCAAGAGCTGCAGAGAGCTGTGTGTGTTGATTACTTGTATATAGCTACTATTCAATGTGAGTACATACTGATTGGTTAAGTGTTACAATGTAGATGAGGTGAGATAAATAGAGGGGGAATCAATGAGAGTTAATGAGATGAGAAGCAATGAGATGAGAAGCAAAGAGATGAGAACAACAATCAATGAATCAATAAACCAATGACAACTAGACGCACTCCGAGATTGATATACACTCGGATCCCCAATGGATCCCCAATGGATCTCCAATGTCATCCCTACTACATCACTCCCACCGTTTCTCTCCGGAGTTGTCTCGGGTTCCCCTCTCGTCCTACAGGCATCCCCCCAGGCCCCCCGTCCCATACCAATGGCGATAACTCGGGTACCCGGCAGGAGATGCGTGGTTCATGCCGTGCGCGCATCTCTTGCCATGACCACCAGGCCAGCACGGCCCAAACCCGATGCTTCAGCAGAGATGCCGTCATCGTTGGGGCCACGAACGCTTTGCAGGCCCCCCCCACTTCTACACTCTCCCACGGTATGCATTTCCGTGTGCCGTCTGCGCATATGCAATGGGCGTCAGCCATTCTTGGCTTTGAGTTAAGCCGCACCATTGCATGTTGTAATGTTAGCTTTTCACATTGCCTTGAAAAATTACCTTTTCACATTACCTCTACAGATTGTTGTATCTGCCTTAGTACTCTGACTATACCTTTTTGCTCTGCCACATGCTGAGAAACCTCATATGTAATCATCACGATGCTCCTTGCGTCTATTTTGTCGCATTTGATCGTGTCGGTTCGGTTCAAATGAGGCCCAACCGTCCTTCTCCAGCCGTTCTCATCCGTAGACACACGCCAAAGATATCAAGAGCTGACTGCTCACACGGACTCCGAACTGAGACACCACATTATGCCTATCCACTTTGTGATTCTTTTTCAGTTTAGTCACTTCTCCATTCTGGTCCACCCTCGCGATTCTGGTTCACCCTCTTCATCAAGACCCACCACCCACCTCGCGCCCACCTCCCTTCTGATCCACCCTCGCTATTCTCGTCCACCCTCTTCATCAATACCCACCCACCTCGCCCACCTCCATTCTGATCCATCCTCGCTATTCTCCTCCACCCTCTTCATCAATACCACCCCCCCTCCAATCTCACATTCCATCTTACCCCACCTTCCATTCGAAATATCTCAGCCCTACCACAATTCCCTCCCTCTCCACCCGCCCCCTCACACTCTCTCCTCTGGCTGCATACCGTGCATGCTCCACTCCTTCCACCTGGCTCGATACCCGAGAAGCTTAAGCGTGTGCAGACGGCACCTCCGGGTGTCACCGATGTTGCCAAGACAGGGGGACAGATGACGACAACGAATAGGGTTTGCGCATTGGCTACTCTTGCAGCGCTTAAGGCAGATGCATTTTACCGCCTTTTATGACATCGATACCGTGTCTCTTCCTTTTACCAGGCTGCCAGCTGTGAGGGGCTGCGGGACGTTTTGTCTTTTCACCTATTTATCAAACGCATGCCGCACCAAATGCTTTCCTGATGCTCATTGCTCCCCCTTAAGCCAACGTATATACTCTTGTGTTGGGTTCCCGTCAGTTGCTCAGCTGCTCAGTTGCTGTATATATATCCCATATATTAGACTTTGCAGAAGTACTTTTATACACTTTATTTTCTTTTATTTTATCCGATAC